>CM057092.1:35920911-36185911 GCA_029959045.1 Taenioides sp. WSHXM2023 | reverse complement strand
CTCTGTGCAACAGACTCTTGAGTATCTGACAAACTAGAGCGCTGACGCAATGATCCAGGCAGCACAGGCCCTCTCCTCTGACAAAACAACCACTTTTGCATTGTTTTCCTGGATTTGTTTAACAAAATCTTCAAAGTAAATTCTATTTAAATAAAAAGGTAGAATAATAAAAGAAGGTGTACTACAGTATTGTTAGCTGCAGAGTGGGTCATGAGAACGCAGGGTCACACCTTCAGTTTGGCTTGTATCGTAACACCCCCTGATCTTTTGTTTTGCTTGTGGATCTTTTTTCTGTTTTTGATTTTGACTTAGTTTTCCCGTTAGTGTGATATGTTTTCAACAGCTTTAATGTCCTGGAAGTGTCTGCAGTGTGTGAGGGGCCTGACAGGGCCTGACAGGTGAGGGGGATGAAGGGGCAAAGGCATTTCAGGGTGACAAACAACAAAAGAACAAAATAGTGTATTTTTCAATTTGTAAATAGTCCTTGTGCATGGAGTCAAGAGAAAGGACGGCACGCGTCTGCATCATTTAAAATATTTATTTAATCAGATGTTCTTCTCCATCTTGGTTTGAGGGTTCCTCAGTGAAAAGTGGAGGTAGTGTGTAACTCAATTCTAACCCTACTCTGACCCAAATACACGTTTGGGAGAACTTTCCCTTTTGCCAAATCTTCAGGAAGTGCTCCGTTGAGTTGGGTCGAAATCATGAAAAAGCATTGTACGATTGGAGAAAAGGACTCCTGCTAACGCTATTCTAATCCTTTATTTCCCTCTTAGTTGTTTTTAAAGGTGTTTAACATTAAAGAGATAAATAACTATTATTTGCAAGAGCCAAACTGAGTGACATTCACTCCTTTTTTTTTTTTTTAATCTTTTCCCCCATGAGGCTTGAGAATGCCCTCTGAAGCCCAGCTTGCACCTTGAGGTGGTGATGGTGGAATGTAAGAACAGCACAGTGCTGTTCTAGAGAGCTCTGTCAGACAGACCTGCAGTGACATGTGCTTTATGGAGCTACAGAAAAGACCAGTGAGGTCCTTCAGAAAAGGAAAATGGGGCAAACTTCTAAATGTTCTAGGACTGTTTTATAACGCTGTTAAGCTTTTGCATTAAACCTGTATTTTTCAATAGTGAGGACACTGACATGTCAGTGCCGCTCTGGGTTCTTCTCGGTGGTTCTGTTATCGGCACCGGGCTGTGATTGGCTTAATGGCCTGACGCAGGTCCCTCCTGGCAGCGCCGAGGGTCCACCATCTTTACCACGTTCTCCCAGTTCACTTCTGTGGGGACTTCTCTCCCAAATGCTTCTCATGTGTTCAAACGTATTATTTTATCCTAGCAAATTATAACTGTATTGTTTATTTGAATAAATGTTATAAGAAATATCAATATGTGTCTTATATTTGTTTTTACCTTGATTTAAAAAGATTTGAAGTTCTGTTTGCTCCAGTTGTGTGAAATCATATTCATTTTGTGCAAAATCTGAAGAGAAGTCAACGTTCTAACTGCTGAAGGAGCTCAGTTACATCAGCTGCACATTAGGGTCTGGATACTGTGGAAGTGTCTCAGTGCCTCTTTTGAACACTAGGGGGCGTGTGCAGATTCAGGACAGGAGGAAGCCATATGTGGAAAAACATTTATTCAAAGTCTCATTGGGTCTGCACAGGTTTATAAAACGGTATAAAATCTTAAATAGCCTTTTTTCAGCTGAGGATGTACAAGTTCACAGTCAAATCCTGAGGCTTCCTTCAGCAGCATTAGACAAGGAAATAAAAACCAACTTCAGTACAACAACTCACACTTTGAAAAACAGACAAAAATGAAATGTGTGCAACAATAATTAAACAGTCCACAGGCACAGTGTGATAGGGCGGTGTTTAAGAGTCATTTGAGTAAATATTAAAACTGCCTTTACAGCCAGAAGAGTCAAAAGTGACATTAAGGCGAGCTGTTGGCGTTTGTCTTTAAAAAACACACTGGGTTATCTATAAATAACAGGAATCTGATGTAATTCCCTTTTTCATTTGGCATCATTAGTTCTTCATAAACAGAGCGGTCACATTCAGAAACTCCACCTCCAGAATAAAAGTCTTTTCAAACACAAATGTAAAGCTCCATTCTTGACGTCTTTGAAATTCAGTATTTTACGTTTTTAATTTGGATCCGGACAAGAGCTCGAAAGTTAAACTATTGATACTCTGCAGTGACATCACACTGGGGGTGTTCTACATGTATATCTATTGGCGAAAGGTTCAGCCGTTACCATGGTGACACAATGTTCACATTAGCAAACACTGACAAAAGTCACACTCAGCCCTGGAGTTGTGTTTGTTTCATTCACATGTTTGAGGAACTCTTTATTATTAGTCTGTCTACATCTCCAAAGCTCCAAACGCTCTGTTCCACCTTGTGATGTCATCAAGTGGTAGTTTTCAAGTGAACAGCTCCTTTTACATTTAGTTCAGTCGAGATCGACAATTCCAGGACTGAAATGATCCAAATGATTCTAGTGAAGGTGTGTGGAGTTTAAAAACACAGTGGAGCACTTCCTGTATCACCACATGATGACATCACAAGGTGGAACAGAGTGTTTTCAGTTTGAGAGAAGAACTCGTGTTAAATCTGCAGGTTTGTGTGTTAAACGTGTGAATGAAACAAAACAACTCCAGGTGTGTGACGAGGAAACGACGTTAGAACAGAGCAGAACCCTGGACCTTCACCTCGGTTGCCGAAGAGCCGTAGACACTTCATGACCTAATCTTCTATTTTGAGCCAGCCCTTTTTGTAGTCTATGAGCAGCTCCAGGTAGTACTTCCACTCAGGCTCACTGTCGTATCTCACCTCGAAAACAGTTTTCAGAGGGTTGGCGTGGGCTTTGTGGATTTGAAGCACCTCTCCTCTGTACCACACTTCTGATTTGTCATCTTCTTCATACAAATGTTGAATCCTCTTCCCTACCAGGTCTGGGTAGTAGATCTTCATAGCCCTCCTGGCCCTCTGAACAGCTGAACGCAACACCCAGCGTCTCCTGTAGTCGGCGCTGTGGCAGGCTGACAGGTAAGGGCAGTATTTGATTGTCAATAAAGAGCGCAGTTTTCTCTTCGAGTAGATGTTAAGAGGGCGTAAAGAATTAGAGAATGTTGTCCGCTTCCATCTGGCAACCTCTGGCATTCTCCGCCCCAGGTCACCTCTCGCCTCCTGCGTCAAATCAGTTTCTAAGTGCGATTTCTCAGATTCTAAAACCGGACGATAGCTCATTCGTTTTCGGTCAAAGGTTCTTCTTAATTTGAGGATGACTCCTGAGCGCTTTTTGGGTTTTTCTTGAAATTGGCTCACTGACGAATTCTCAAATTTGTGTTGCCGATTCGAGTTTTCCACCATTAAATCAGCTGACAGGTCCCCTGAAGTTAAAGGACACATCCAGGAATTGTCAGCTCCATCAGATCCTTCAGGCTGTGGGTTTGTGTCTAGTGCAGGATCTGATTTAGAGTCGTTTTGCTCCTCTTCATCTGAGGAACAACCAAGAAACAAGCGTCGAGAACTCCTTTTAATACGACTCCTCCTCTTTAACAGAGACTGGGTTTGTAGTTCTTCTGAATCATCGTAAGGTGATGGCAGGGGGACAGGTGATGACAGGAGGGCAGGTGAACCCAGGCTGCTGCTCGGACCTGCACAAGAATCATCAGGCTCGACATCAACACAATCCTCCATTACTAATCCTGAAAGACAGAAACAGAAATGAGTCGTGCCATTTCACTGAAACTGTAGTATTGTTAGGAGTGGGTTAATTCAAGCAGAAGTCTGAAGCTGGTGGATAGTTCTGGAAATCCTGAAGCCAAAAAGACAAAGCTCAGGGCCAGTGCTTATAAAAGTGGGACAGTTAGTGTAAAGATGACAGAATCGCAAAGGTGCTGAGTGGGAAAGACTTAAAATGTCTCCATCCTTCTCCACGTCCATTTAAAAAATGCACTGTCATTTTCCTTGTGGAGGGTACGCCACCTGCTGGAGATGTTGTCTGTAGCATTAAACTGATCCATCACATTCATTTAATTACAGGTTCTCACAAAACATGCATTTTCAGTGTAAGCAGGGTCGCCACTCCACAGATTTAACTTGTAAACTACTGCTGTCACCTGCTTGTCTTCATGAAATGTATCCATACATTTAAGGCCATATTGTGAGACATTCCTGATAAAGCAATAACATCTCCATGGAGATAACCCTCCACCAGAAAGGTGACACTGTGCAGCTTTAAGCTTCTGTCTAATCCACCTCATGTTCAGCGTCTTTCAAAATGACACAGACCCTTTAAGGCTGAAACACATTCACCACCACCACTGTCGGTTCAAATAAACAGAAGGAAAGAGAGAAAAGAAACGGGTGAGATGTTGAAATCAGGTCCGGAACAGCGTCTGTCCACTGGTCACATGATCCAGGGTCAAGCCTCTTCCTTTAATGAGCCGAGTTCAGGAGGAAGCGCTCAGAACACGCCACAATCACCAAGAGAAAAAGCAGCGCTCATGGTCCCAGACACGGCCCACCGCCCAAAACCCACAGCCCAGAGCCCGAAACCCATTTGTGGCCGTGCCGACTTGTCAAAGCCTGGTCCTGTCAGATTTCAGAAGCTCAGCAGGACCAGGGCCTGGGCAGGACTCGGATGGAGAAATCAAGTGCCACAGGGGGGCGCTAGTTGCATAGGCAAGACACTTTACCCACATTGCCTAGTATAAAAGTGGAGTGTGTGTGAGTGATGGTGGTGGACGGAGGGGCCGATGGCGCAGATTGGCAGCCTCGCTTCCGTCAGTCTGCCCCAGGGCAACTGTGGCTACAGTAGAAGTTTACCACCACCAAGTGGCGTGAAGGAAGAACGATCTGGAAAGAGTCTGAGTGTCCAGAAAAGCGCTGTATAAAACAGATGTATTATTATTTTTATTACTATTATTATTAACCCACTGCCCACAGCTCCCACAGCCCACAGCTCCCACAGCCCACACTGCCCACAGCTCCCACAGCCCACACTGCCCACAGCTCCCACAGCCCACACTGCCCACTGCTCCCACAGCCCACACTGCCCACTGCTCCCACAGCCCACAGCTCCCACAGCCCACACTGCCCACAGCTCCCACAGCCCACACTGCCCACAGCTCCCACAGCCCACACTACCCACAGCTCCCACAGCCCACACTGCCCACAGCTCCCACAGCCCACACTGCCCACTGCTCCCACAGCGCCCACTGCCCACAGCTCCCACAGCCCTCACTGCCCACAGCTCCCACAGCCCACAGCTCCCACAGCCCACACTGCCCACAGCTCCCACAGCCCACTGCCCACAGCTCCCACAGCCCACACTGCCCACAGCCCACACTGCCCACTGCTCCCACAGCGCCCACTGCCCACAGCTCCCACAGCCCTCACTGCCCACAGCTCCCACAGCCCACAGCTCCCACAGCCCACACTGCCCACAGCTCCCACAGCCCACTGCCCACAGCTCCCACAGCCCACACTGCCCACAGCCCACACTGCCCACTGCTCCCACAGCGCCCACTGCCCACAGCTCCCACAGCCCTCACTGCCCACAGCTCCCACAGCCCACTGCCCACAGCGCCCACTGCCCACAGCTCCCACAGCCCACACTGCCCACTGTCCACAGCCCACACTGCCCACAACCCACACTTCCCACAGCCCACACAGCCTTCACTGCCCACAGCTCCCGCAGCCCACACTGCCCACAGCTCCCACAGTCCACAGCTCCCACAGCTCCCACAGCCCACACTGCCCGCAGCCCTCACTGCCCACAGCTCACCCCCACAGCTCATCTGTAACACGGGACACGAGTCAGACTGTGGAAAAGAGGAGTTCAGGCTTAGAGGCAGTAAATCATGCTCCATTAGCTCAGAGAATTAGCTCAGAGACTTCTGTGGAGAGGACAGGGGACGGAGAGGACAGGGACAGGTGTGGAGAGGACGGGACGGAGAGGACAGGGACAGGTGTGGAGAGGACAGGGGACGGAGAGGACAGGGACAGGTGTGGAGAGGACAGGGGACGGAGAGGACAGGGACGGGGGTGGAGAGGACAGGGGACGGAGAGGACAGGGACAGGTGTGGAGAGGACAGGGGACGGAGAGGACAGGGACAGGTGTGGAGAGGACGGGACGGAGAGGACAGGGACGGGGGTGGAGAGGACAGGGGACGGAGAGGACAGGGACGGGGGTGGAGAGGACAGGGGACGGAGAGGACAGGGACAGGTGTGGAGAGGACAGGGGACGGAGAGGACAGGGACGGGGGTGGAGAGGACAGGGGACGGAGAGGACAGGGACGGGGGTGCTGTACCTGCACTCTGCTCTCGACTCCACATGAGCTCGACTCTGGAACAAAATACAGATTTTACAATAAGAGTTCCTCACGTGTCATTTTGGAGACGAGTGTCAGAACGCAGTGAGTTAGAGCTTCATTTAAACTTCATTTAAACTTCATTTAAACTTCATGTAAACTTCATGTAAACTGTTTTACACAGCGCACACAGAACTGTTACTAACACTGAAGTAAATACAGACGATAAATGATAAAACTGAAACAAACTCATGTCAATGACACAAAAACCCCAGAGCAGATTTATACCACTAAAACTGTTCTACATCTGTAATACGATTAAAAAGATGATCTGCAGTAAATAAACAGCAGAATGAGACTCTTCAGAGCTGAGTTTGCATCTGTTCACTGCAAAAAAGCTGGGCCAAAATTTAAGATCTAAACACTTAAATCTATCAGAAAATGACTTAAAAGTAGTGAAATGTTCTGTCCATGCAGCAAGATCGTTTTACTTGACAAGTTCTCTTAAAATAAACTCTATCTAGACTAGAATTACTCCAATTCAGAACTAGTAAGTAGATAATGAATCTGAAAACAAGATGAATAACATGACAGAAGTGTTAAAATCTTGGCCAGATCAGACAAATTTGCAGTGTAATGAGTCAGAGAAGTAAATAAACGTACAGGTTAAATCTGATCTTAAAGACAAAAATAACAAAAAATTCCCCAGAAGAACAGAGGAAAAGTACACACGATAAATACTGAGCCCAAAAAGTACTAACTTTGATTTGAACGATAAGTCGATATCGTGATTATGGCAGACTTTTCCAGCCTGTAAGACTAAACCAGTGTCTCATGTTTCCCCCGTCACTTTCAAATAAACCCAAAATGTTAAAATGTGTTGGGTTTTTCTCCAGACGTGTGTGTCGTGAGCTTCAGTCTTCTCCACGTCAGATTTCACTTTGTTTATCTATGTATTTCCCATCAGGCCATTGGAGCTGGTCCTGAGGCGGGGTCAGAGGACGACGGGGTCAGAGGACGGCGGGGTCAGAGGACGGCGGGGTCAGAGGACGGCGGGGTCAGAGGACGACGGGGTCAGAGGACGGCGGGGTCAGAGGACGACAGGGTCAGAGGACGGAGGGGTCAGAGGACGGCGGGGTCAGAGGACGACGGGGTCAGAGGACGACGGGGTCAGAGGACGACGGGGTCAGAGGACGGCGGGGTCAGAGGACGGCGGGGTCAGAGGACGACGGGGTCAGAGGACGACGGGGTCAGAGGACGACAGGGTCAGAGGACGGAGGGGTCAGAGGACGGCGGGGTCAGAGGACGACGGGGTCAGAGGACGACGGGGTCAGAGGACGACGGGGTCAGAGGACGACGGGGTCAGAGGACGACGGGGTCAGAGGACGACAGGGTCAGAGGACGGAGGGGTCAGAGGACGGAGGGGTCAGAGGACGGCGGGGTCAGAGGATGACGGGGTCAGAGGACGACAGGGTCAGAGGACGGAGGGGTCAGAGGACGACGGGGTCAGAGGACGACGGGGTCAGAGGACGGCGGGGTCAGAGGACGACGGGGTCAGAGGACGGAGGGGTCAGAGGACGGCGGGGTCAGAGGACGGCGGGGTCAGAGGACTCGTACGTCGCCAGAGACTGTAAATAGACAGAACTAACCCGCTCGCCACGCCGTTTCAAACAGGAAGTGAGCATGGGCGCGCTTCTGCTTCTATCAACCACTTTATTTCTATAGCACATTTTACAAACAAAGCCGTTTCCAAAGTGCTGCACAGAGATCATAAAATGAAGACAACAAAAAGGTAAATTGCTAAAATTTGATCATAGCCATCCTAAAACATTAGAACCAGTAAAATCAAATAAAAGCACAACCATGAACCCCATTCTAAAGGATTCTGCGGGTTTATTTCACCATTTTGTCTGTTAAATAAATTCCTATTCCTTATATGGAACTGGCTCCAAATTCACCCCTGTAACTGCTAGCCTCAGTGAGCTTCATTATGTGTGTGAGTTTGATGGAGCTCAGCAGTGAACTTTCACCCCTCGGTTCAGGAAGCACATTTCTCATTCATTTTTCCCATCGACGTTCTGAAACAAATGAACATTGTGAAAGCTCCAGGCTGATCCACTCTGTAGAAACGAATGATCCGTTTAAATCCGTTTCTGAAACTTTATTGATACTTTGCAGCTGGAGGTGATGCTGAGTTTTATTTGAACCCAATCTGACCCGAAAGAAATGATTTATCTCAACTCCCTCAATCAATTACAATCTTAAAACTCATCTTAAAACTTTGTGTCTGTATTTGCTAATGTGTGCATTGAGTTTCTATGGAAACTGCTGAACATTCTGCCAATAGAGATAAATGTAGAACACCCCAGTGTGATTTCACTGCAAAGTATCAATAAACCGCCAAGTTATTAAAGCATTTCGGCGAATATTGTGTTTTAAATCTGCTTTTTGGACTTTAGCCTCTGTATCATTTTTCCATTCAAAAGGAAAAACATTATAGATAAAAATGAAACTCTTAATACTTGTTCCTGGGAATGTTGTGGCTGTACTTTACATATCTCCCAAACACGAACACACCTGGAGTTGTGTTTGTTTCATTCACATGTTTAACACACAAACCTGCAGATTTAGCATGAGTTCTTCTCTCAAACTGAAAACACTCTGTTCCATCTTGTGATGTCATCATGTGGTGATACAGGAAGTGCTCCACTGTGTTTTTAAACTCCACACACCTTCACTAGAATCATTTGGATCATTTCAGTCCTGGAATTGCTGATCTCGACTGAACTAAAGGTAAAAGGAGCTGTTCACTTGAAAACTACCACTTGATGACATCACAAGGTGGAACAGAGCGTTTGGAGCTTTGGAGATGTAGACAGACTAATAATAAAGAGTTCCTCAAACATGTGAATGAAACAAACACAACTCCAGGTGTTTTTGTCATTATAAAATGAAACAAACTGGATTGTGGTGCTTTCTGCAGAGACTCACCCAGGTGTTCGCAGACACAGGTGTAGTACAGCAGGTTGACCACATCGCCGTAGACGGCGGGCAGGTGTTTGTAGGACATGAGTCTGCGGAGGCGAGAGGAGCAGGCGAGCTTGTTCATTTGGATCAGGACCTTCTCCTCTGACAGTGTCGTGGGCCGAAGTTCTACCTTATGCTCCTGAAGCACCTGGTCAATCAGGCCTCCGTGTACAGACGGAAACAGCACCTCCTTCACTACCAGCATTGGCAGGAAGATGGCGCCAGTGCGCGTCACGAAGGGAAATGGGCATCGATCCTGACTGTACTCGTTTAGCCGTTGGTAGACTTCCTGTAGTGAGGACTTCATTTCCTCATTCAAACACGCGTTTGTGCCCTTTGCCCCAAACAAACAGCTGACTCTCTGGTTTTTACTGGAAGGAACATGGCTCAGCTCCAGCTCAGACAACCACGATCGGAGAGAGTCTTCTGACGTGGCAGCCACGGATTTGGAGATGAGCTTCACCAAGGACTGGTGGAGTTCGAAGAAATGTTTGCGAACGGGCATCTGAGGGGGCACATCGGGCATCTGAGGGGGCACATCGGGCACAGTTGACTGGTTGGTGTTTTGCTGTTTGGGGGACTCAGACTGGACGGGCTTCTGGGTGGTGCGGAGGAGATGGACTTCTGGGAGAATGATGTTATAGGTGGAGAGTTTGAGGCAATGGGGAGGAATGTTGAGGAAGTTGACTCTTTCAGGATGTGGCAGAGCAGAAAGAGGAGGAGGAGAAAGAGGAGAGCTGTGTGTGGGAGTGCCTTCATTCTTCAGTCCAAAGTCACTTCCAGAACGCCTGTTTTCATCCTCATCATGATCAGAATCTGGTTCACATTTCTTAATCTCTATCATAGTTTCACTGTCAGGAGGATCAATTTCCTCTGGCTCTTTTTTAATGATTCTAAGTTGTTCTGTAAACTCTGAAATGTCTGAGCAGCTGCTTTGGTCCACTGCTTCTCCCTGTTCCTTTTTGCAGATTATTTTAGTTTCACTATCTGCTTGATGAAGCTTCACTTTAGGAAAATCTGAGGGAGCCATCTCCGGCACAGCAGCTCTGATGTGTGTCGGCTCATCTGGACTTTCCTGTTTGACCTTCACCTCTGATGAAAGCGTTGTTAGTTTAACATTATTGGAAAATGTCTGAATTTCTTCTCTCTTCATAACCTTAGAATCAGACTTAAGATCTTTGCAGTGGCAAGAAGGTTCTGTGTGTCTGTGTGGAGGACTTTTTAACACTACAAACTGGGGTTTCACATCTTCAGTTTTGGACTCTTCAGTTCGATTTTGATCTGAACTATAGTGCGCAAGTCCCTGGTTTAGTGTCCCCAGAAGCAGCCTGGACATGTGGAGGTACGTTTTGTAAGGAGCCAGGCTAAAGACATTATTAATAACAGGCATTGGAGAAGAGAGATCGCTGCTTTTAACTTCTGCGTTTCTCAGATCAGTTTTTTGTCTCTTATTTATAGGTTCCACCACATACACATCGTCATCGTCGTCAGTGATTTTGATAGGAGACGATATGGACGTGGCTCTTTTCAAGGGCCCTTTGTGGACATATGAAGGCTGTGGAGTGGGAGAGGGTTTAGTCAGCGTTTGAAGAGGAGGACAGTAGAGGATCTTCTGAGCCTTTGTTTTGTTTGACAGAATTGTGTTTGGTGGAGGTGAGATGTGAGCGCGATTAGGATAAGAGCGATAAGCTGAATATCGAGACGGACGCACATCCAGGTCTAAGTGAACTGGTGCCTGTATGTGAGGAAGAGGAGGAGGATGAGCTCTTCCTCCGTGTGGTTCCATGTACACGCTGGTTTTTGGTGGGCCGTACCTGTTGTGTGACTGAGAGCCTGAAGCTGCTGCAGACTTTCTAACACATGCGGTAGGACTGGTTTGTTCCACATGCACAGGTGGAGAGGAATGCTGCATGCGCTGGGTCGATGTGTCTCTATAATCCGACGCTAACGTGGCCACAGGACCCTGCACGTGCTTAGGGCTAATGTTGGTGAAGTCTGAGTGTGCTGTACGTGGATGTCTATGGTTGTGGATAGGACTAGTATTTATGTTTAACCTTGGGACAACATAACCAGGGAATTCAGATCCTGGTAAAAAGGCAGGATTCGGCAGGACTTCCCTTCGAGGCAGAGAGACGTCGCCGTGCAGTGGAGTGGGTAACATGTAGTGGGCCCCTGGGGGCTGTCTGGGATGTCTGTGGCCCTCCTCTGTGTGCACGGGGCCAGGGTTCTGAGTCTCTGTCCTCTCCAGCTCCACACTCACAGGGGAATAGTAAAAGACTGGGTGCTGTGGCGTGTGCCCATATTTGGTCATAGGAGACGTGCTGTGATAAATCAGAGGCTCGTACGCAGCGTGGGAGGGGTACAGTCGGGGGTATGCTCTGGGAGAGCTCTGTAAACTCTGGCTCACTTCCTTCATGTTGGTGGAGCTGTATGTTTGATGGACCACAGCTGGCAGAGTGTGTCCAGGGCTGAACGCCGCGTCAGAGGGGCCCGCTCTCTGAGGGTTTGAGGGGTCCCTGTGCTTCCAGGGGGACCCCAGCACACAGCACAGGTCACTGCAGCAGAGGTTGTGTCTGTAGACGGCCTGGGGAACGGTCAGATACACAGGTCTGTCAGAGGAGACGCTCTCTGCTCCAGCAGGGCCTTTCCGCACTATAACAGAGGCTGTGTTCTGAGGGCTGCTGAGGCCCGGGCTCTTACTGTACACAGTGAAGCCAGGTTTGCTCACAGAGTTTGTGTATCCAGGATGGCTCTCAGTTGAACGACTCTCTTTCCTGTAAAAGTGATGTGTGTCAGAGACCTGGGGGCTGTGTCTGTCCAGCACTGGGCTCTCTGTGCTGCTCCAGGGAGCAGCGAACGCGCTCATGTCTGTTCCTGGAGGTCCGAAAGAGAAATAGGCTCCACTGTACGGTTTCCCCATGACTCTGGAGACGCTCTGGGGCTGGGGCAGGTCGTCCGGAGCCACACTGTGACTGTACGAAGGCATTGTTCTCCCAAACACGGGCTCCAAGAGGGTCTCCACCGAATGACTGCTCATCCTGGGCATTCAAGAGGTGCTCATTTTTTTATATCTGAAAGAAGAAAATATCACGTTTTTAGAATAAATGACAAACAACTGCATTGTGTGACTACTATAGCCTAAACCTGAGGTTCACCATCTGCAGCAGGTGTGACAGAACAGTCTCTTTACCCATCAGGCAGCTCACCTGTAACACTCAACTTCAATTTGCACAAACAAGTAAAAGCTTTTATCAAGAAATAATGAACCACAAGTGCCAATGACAATCCAGTGTTTACAGTATGAGCCTCTCCTGCCTCACTGCCACATGGCCACATCCTCCTCTCTTCAGAGACCAGAGACCAGTGACCTGACCAGAGACCAGAGACCAGAGACCAGTGACCAGAGACCAGAGACCAGTGACCAGAGACCAGAGACCAGTGACCAGTGACCAGAGACCAGAGACCAGAGACCAGTGACCAGAGACCAGAGACCAAAGACCTGACCAGAGACCAGAGACCAGAGACCAGTGACCAGTGACCAGAGACCAGAGACCAGTGACCTGACCAGAGACCAGAGACCAGAGACCAGTGACCAGAGACCAGAGACCAGAGACCAGTGACCAGAGACCAGAGACCAAAGACCTGACCAGAGACCAGAGACCAGACCAGTGACCAGAGACCAGAGACCAGTGACCAGTGACCAGAGACCAGAGACCAAAGACCTGACCAGAGACCAGAGACCAGAGACCAGTGACCAGAGACCAGTGACCAGTGACCAGAGACCAGTGACCAGAGACCAGAGACCAGTGACCAGAGACCAGTGACCAGAGACCAGAGACCAGTGACCAGTGACCAGAGACCAGAGACCAGTGACCAGACCAGGGACCAGTGACCAGAGACCAGAGACCAAAGACCTGACCAGAGACCAGAGACCAGAGACCAGTGACCAGTGACCAGAGACCAGAGACCAGTGACCAGAGACCAGTGACCAGAGACCAGTGACCAGAGACCAGAGACCAGTGACCAGTGACCAGAGACCAGAGACCAGTGACCAGACCAGGGACCAGTGACCAGAGACCAGAGACCAGAGACCAGAGACCAGAGACCAGTGACCAGAGACCAGAGACCAGAGACCAAAGACCTGACCAGAGACCAGAGACCAGACCAGTGACCAGAGACCAGAGACCAGTGACCAGTGACCAGAGACCAGAGACCAGAGACCAAAGACCTGACCAGAGACCAGAGACCAGAGACCAGTGACCAGAGACCAGTGACCAGTGACCAGAGACCAGAGACCAGTGACCAGAGACCAGAGACCAAAGACCTGACCAGAGACCAGAGACCAGACCAGTGACCAGAGACCAGAGACCAGTGACCAGTGACCAGAGACCAGAGACCAGAGACCAAAGACCAGAGACCAGTGACCAGAGACCAGTGACCAGTGACCAGAGACCAGTGACCAGACCAGGGACCAGTGACCAGAGACCAGAGACCAGAGACCAAAGACCTGACCAGAGACCAGAGACCAGAGACCAGTGACCAGTGACCAGAGACCAGAGACCAGTGACCAGACCAGGGACCAGTGACCAGACCAGGGACCAGTGACCAGAGCTTTCACTGGTGCATATGAAAGTGCCTCCTGCTCTCGGGGGATACAGTTTCTGAGTGTTCTGCAGTAACTGGACAAACCCTCAAACCCACACAGAGCAGTACTTCGTTATGACCTACTCAAAATGTTGATGTCAGCGAGTCCAAAAAAGGAAGTCCTGCTGGGCGCTGTTTTATGTGAAGATCAGAAACACTTCCTGTGTGAACCGTTCAGTCAAGATCCGTGAACGACATCGAAGAACACGCGCCGATGCACCTTGTGTGTGTGCGCGCGCGCGAGCGTGTGTGTGCGTGCGCGCGCGAGCGTGTGTGTGTGTGTGTGTGTGTGTGTGTGTGTGTGTGTGTGCGTGCGTGCGTGTGCGTGTGTCAGTCAAAACACCTCTCCCTCGATCAACACTCACCCACGATTGCGCTGAAGTGAAGTCACGGACACGCCAACTCCATGAAAGTTCACAGTTCACTTTGGCGCGTACGGGCGCGCGTGTCCCCTGTCCGTTACGCACGTCACTCCACGGTCCTTTACGCGCATGTCCACGGTCCTGAAACGCGCGTGCCGCTTCCACAGACGCTTTCCCGCTCCGTCCACGCCGCTGCACAAGTTTGTGCACGAAGACAAAAGGCAGGAGGATGGCGTGTGCTCCGCGAGGGCGGGGCGTGAGCCGGTGCGCACGTGATCCGTCCCCACGCGCTGTTATTGGCTCCAAACTCACGCTCGGCTCCGGCGCTGCTCATTTCTTTTCCTCATTCTTTAATAGATCACCAAACACTCGCTTTGTGCAATCAGACCACTGTGAGAGGAATCGATTCTCCCTGTCTGGGTGCTGTGTGGAAGGTGGCGGTGGATGCCGTTGGCGCAGATTGGTGGCCACGTTTCAGGCAGCCGCAGAACTTCTGCAGTGACTCGCGTTTGAAATGCGCCAAACAGAAAACATCTACCAGCCTAATAATGCCTTTTCCATTATAAGATTATGAGCCAATTAAACTGTATGCAAAATAAACCAAATAACAGGAAACAGACCTCATACTTTTTCCCAGGTAAAACTTGACCTGTGTCCTAAAAAGCGCCGTATTATTTTAGGACTTGCTGATCTGTTCTAATGTCGTTTCTTCATCACAAACACACCAGGAAGTGCTCCACTGTGTTTTTAAACTCCGCACACCTTCACTAGAATCATTTAGATCATTTCAGTCCTGGAATTGTCGATCTCTACTGAACTAAAGGTAAAAGGAGCTGTTCACTTGAAAACTACCACTTGATGACATCACAAGGTGGAACAGAGCGTTTGGAGCTTTGGAGATGTAAACAGACTAATAATAAAGAGTTCCTCAAACATGTGAATGAAACAAACACAACTCCAGGTCTGATTTTGAGGAGGAACATCAGAACATGGATTAAAGCTCAGAGGAGTCAGTTTTGTGTTGTACAGCTTCTTTAATGATCATGTTTCCAATTATTTCAGTTTGTTTATTTCAGTTTATTTCTGTTTGTTAATTTCAGTTAATTTCAGTTTGTTTATTTCAGTTTGACGGCCTTGTCATGTGTTGAGCTCAAGAGAGTTTCCTTCTCTGGGGTAACTCCAGGTTGTGTTCCCTCGTGCCTCGCCATCATCTGCTCATCCTTCGGTTTCCATGACAACACAACACAAGGCCCCCAACACCCGAGGCCCCCAGGGGTGCACCCCATTCACAGGGCCCGGGGCCAAACCACCAGAGTCTGCAGCAGTGTTTGTGAATATGTTACAAGCTAAAACACATGGAACTGCACCACTAAAGCTTTAATAAAATATTAATTATAGAAGGTCTCCACGCTGAAGCCGCATGTTAAAGATTGTACTACACAAAAGTGACTCATGTGAGCTTTAAAACATCTTTCCTTTTCCCTTTAGTTCAGTAGAGATCCGCAATTCCAGGACTGAAATGATCCAAATGATTCTAGTGAAGGTGTGTGGAGTTTAAAAACACAGTGGAGCACTTCCTGTATCACCACATGATGACATCACAAGGTGGAACAGAGTGTTTTCAGTTTGAGAGAAGAACTCATGCTAAATGTGCAGGAAACAAAACACAACTCCAGGTGTTTGTGAAGAGAAAACGACATTAGAACAGAGAGTAGAATCACACGGACCCTTTAACTGTATCCTAAACACTATGTCATATTATTCTACTGTGATTTTGTTCAATGTTTTGAAGTATTTGCTCTTATTTCATTATTTAAAACAGCTTTTGATTGTAAAATGTGCTAGAAACACAATGTGGACTGAACTGTGTGGTTGCCATTTGAAACATCTTTGGGGGTGCACTGGCCGTCCCAAACCTCCCCTGGCACCTCGGGCACCTCCCCTGGCAGATAAAAAGGATCCCAGGTGATCAGTGGACTTGTTTACCACACAGAGAAAGTGGCTGCTGAGTGACAGTCGGATCTATGGGGAGGCGCTCTGATGAAACTCCTGTCCCTGAGGCAGATCTCCAGACTTGCATCATCTCCTCCTCCTCTTCTTCTTCTTCTTAAAGGAATCTAAACGGCACCTGCATTAACCACTGTGCCAACTCAATGAAGTCAATGTTTGCTCTTTTTTGTCACCAGCTTTAATTGATCATAATTACGTTGAAGGTTAATTGTCAAAACAAAACTTAAGGCTGTAATGTAAACGACAGACAATTCAATGGAAATATGAGAGACAAATATTATTTCTTAGTGTCAGGTTCAAACCCACCTAAACATTGTAAAATGCAAGAAGAAAGACAAGAGATTAATAAGTTTTACTCGCGAGGAGAACGGGCAGAGAGTCTGTCAGTTACAATCTCCAACCCGCTCTGACATCTCAAAGCCGTCCTCCTCATTTTATTTAGGATGGTCCCTGGTTACAATGTTTCTAAGGGGGAAGGGAAAGAGATAAAAAGATAATATATGTTTCTAAGAAGGAAGGGAAAGAGATAAAAAGATAATATATGCTTCTAAGAAGGAAGGGAAAGAGACATTTATCACATGTCTGACAGTTATGTGACCTTGGACCCTGTCTCGTTCCGATGCCACAACATCTGCTTCCACACGTAAAAGTACTGCACATATCAAAGAGCACAAAGAGATTATTCAAAACACACAAATATCTAACATTTGATTATAACAAATATAGGATAAGATATATAAATGCTTACAGCAAATATGGGATAAAATATATACAATTATTCTAACACTTAGTCTGAGGAAGAAAAAACTCTTTAGAAAAACTCTAAAATATCTCAAAATATGTGAAATCTAATGTTATAATCTCATGAATGAACAACTGATCCTTTGCAGCTGATGTCATCAACATTCCTGAGGTGTGATGCTAACTGAAGCACTGCTGTGTCTGAAGCTCTATGACTCAAGTTAGACTTAAATCTGACCATTAAGACCTGATTTATCTGAACTCCACCAGCTGAGCTGATCTGAGGTGTTAAACAAGTCCCTCTAGAGAACATGACAGTCACAAGCTAGCATTAGCATTAGCATTAGCATTAGTATTAGCATTAGCCAACAGTTTCTCAATGAGTTTCACCTTTAGTGAAAATCAAACTCCTGAACAGGACCATGAACGCTCTGGTCACAGGAACATGAAAATGTCTCTTTAAATCACAAACTTTTTGTCCCTGTTTGCTAGTGTGTGTATTATGTCTCCATGGTAACTGCTAAACATTCTGTCAATAGAGATACATGTAGAACACCCCCAGTGTGACATCACTACAGAGGATCAGTAGAATCAGGCGGGCGGGCGTCAGCGGGTGGGTGTCAATAGAATCAGGCGGGCGGGCATCAGCGGGCGGGTGTCAATAGAATCAGGCGGGCAGGCATCAGTAGAATCAGGCGTGCGGGCATCAGTGAAATCAGGTGGGCGTCAGTAGAATCAGGCGGGCGGGTGTCAGTGGAATCAGGCGGGCGTCAGTAGAATCAGGCGGGCGTCAGTGAAATCAGACGGGCGTCAGTAGAATCAGGCGGGCGGGCGTCAGTGAAATCAGGCGGGCGTCAGTAGAATCAGGCGGGCGTCAGTGAAATCAGACGGGCGTCAGTAGAATCAGGCGGGCGGGCATCAGTGAAATCAGGTGGGCATCAGTAGAATCAGGCGGGCGGGCGTCAGTAGAATCAGGCGGGCGTCAGTGAAATCAGGCGGGCGTCAGTAGAATCAGGCGGGCGTCAGTAGAATCAGGCGGGCGTCAGTAGAATCAGGCGGGCATCAGTAGAATCGGGCGGGCGTCAGTAGAATCAGGCGGGCGGGCGTCAGTGAAATCAGGCGGGCATCAGTAGAATCAGGCGGGCGTCAGTGAAATCAGGCGGGCGTCAGTAGAATCAGGCGGGCGTCAGTAGAATCGGGCGGGCATCAGTAGAATCAGGTGGGCTGGATTTTATATGATGAGTAATAAACATCTAAATATGCAGTGATGTTTCAGCTGGGGTCATGTGTCAGGCGGTGGTCATGTTGTGGTCATGTTCCAGGAGGTGGAGGTGGTCATGTTGTGGTCATATTTCATGTCTCAGGAGGAGGCCATGTTTCAGGAGGTGGTTTCAGGCGGTGGACGGGGCAGAAGGACAGAACTCTGTGGCTGAAGTTCAATGTTTACAACAAGAAAATATTTAATGATTTACTAAGAGTTAAATGGATGACAACAGGTCTGTATAACGGCTGTAAAACTGAACACAAAAGATATAAAGTCTGATATGAAGGACCTGACACACACAACTTTGAACTAATATATAAAATCAGACTGTGGTTTCAATTGTATTTATTGTTTTTAAAGCAAAACGAGTCAGAATAAAGTATGCAGCAACAATTAAAGGTCCTGTATACGTGAAACTGACTCTGAGATTTAAGTCATGTTCTAATGTTCCTCCTCAAAAACACCTGGAGTTGTGTTTGTTTCAGTCACATATTTGAGGAACTCTTTATTATTAGTCTGTCTACATCTCCAAAGCTCCAAACGCTCTGTTCCACCTTGTGATGTCATCAAGTGGTAGTTTTCAAGTGAACAGCTCCTTTTACCTTTAGTTCAGTAGAGATCGGCAATTCCAGGACTGAAATGATCCAAATGATTCTAGTGAAGATGTGTGGAGTTTGTATGTTAAACGTGTGAATGAAACAAAACACAACTCCACATGTTTTTGAGGAGGAAACTACATTAGAGCAGATCAGGAAATAGCCTAATATGGACGTTTAACCGGACACAGGAGGTGCTCGGCATCACAGTCTGTGGAGGATCTGCTGTAGTTTACTGAAAACAAACATAAAACTGAGAGAAAGCAAAAAGCATTTCTCAGATGTGTAATTCAGGCATGAAAATCTCTCACCTTTTGGCAAAATTCACCGTTTTGAAGCCAAAACAGGTGACCTACATGAATTGTGTAAATTCAGTGTTCTAGTTATGAATTTGAAAAGAAAAACTTAAAAAATTAAAAGAATAAGTTCTCAAACTGTGGGCCTAAATTAACATTAATCAGATAAAATGGAGATAGATTTATTTATTTTTAAGTCTATTTTTAAATTATTTTTAATCCATTATCTATTATCTTGTTTTATTGCATGTTACCATTTTCCTGCTGTTCTTGAACTGTGCGTTGCAACACTGGAATTTCCCCACTGTGGGACTAATAAAGGCATATCTTATCTTATAAAAACATTGATATAAATGTGTGAGAATAACTGTAAAATACAAATAAATGTAGAAAATGACAAAGATGGTTTCGATTTGGACTCGACTGACCGATTGGTCTCGGTCTCGTCTCGGTCTCGACCCTCACAGGTCTCGGTCTCGTCTCGGTCTCGACCCTCAGAGGTCTCGGTCTCTTCTCGGTCTCGACCCTCAGAGGTCTCGTCTCAGTCTCGACCCTCACAGGTCTCGGTCTCGTCTCGGTCTCGACCCTCAGAGGTCTCGGTCTCGACCCTCAGAGGTCTCGGTCTCGACCCTCAGAGGTCTCGGTCTCGACCCTCAGAGGTCTCGGTCTCGTCTCGGTCTTAACCCTCACAGGTCTCGGTCTCGTCTCGGTCTCGACCCTCACAGGTCTCGGTCTCGACCCTCACAGGTCTCGGTCTTGTCTCGGTCTCGACACTCACAGGTCTCGGTCTCGACCCTCACAGGTCTCGGTCTTGTCTCAGTCTCGACCCTCACAGGTCTCGGTCTCGACCCTCACAGGTCTCGGTCTCGTCTCGGTCTCGACCCTCAGAGGTCTCGGTCTCGTCTCGGTCTCGACCCTCAGAGGTCTCGGTCTCGTCTCGACCCTCACAGGTCTCGGTCTCGTCTCAGTCTCGACCCTCAGAGGTCTCGGTCTCGTCTCGGTCTCGACCCTCAGAGGTCTCGGTCTCGTCTCGGTCTCGACCCTCACAGGTCTCGGTCTCGACCCTCACAGGTCTCGGTCTCATCTCGGTCTCGACCCTCAGAGGTCTCGGTCTCGTCTCGGTCTCAACCCTCACAGGTCTCGGTCTCGTCTCGGTCTCGACCCTCAGAGGTCTCTGTCTTGTCTCGGTCTCGACCCTCACAGGTCTCGGTCTCGTCTCGGTCTCGACCCTCAGAGGTCTCGGTCTCTTCTCGGTCTCGACCCTCAGAGGTCTCGTCTCGGTCTCGACCCTCACAGGTCTCGGTCTCGTCTCGACCCTCAGAGGTCTCGGTCTCGTCTCGGTCTCGACCCTCAGAGGTCTCGGTCTCGTCTCAGTCTTAACCCTCACAGGTCTCGGTCTCGTCTCGGTCTCGACCCTCACAGGTCTCGGTCTCGACCCTCACAGGTCTCGGTCTTGTCTCGGTCTCGACACTCACAGGTCTCGGTCTCGACCCTCACAGGTCTCGGTCTTGTCTCGGTCTCGACCCTCACAGGTCTCGGTCTCGACCCTCACAGGTCTCGGTCTCGTCTCGGTCTCGACCCTCAGAGGTCTCGGTCTCGTCTCAGTCTCGACCCTCAGAGGTCTCGGTCTCGACCCTCACAGGTCTCGGTCTCGTCTCGGTCTCGACCCTCACAGGTCTCGGTCTCATCTCGGTCTCGACCCTCAGAGGTCTTGGTCTCGACCCTCAGAGGTCTCGGTCTCGTCTCGGTCTTAACCCTCACAGGTCTCGGTCTCGACCCTCACAGGTCTCGGTCTCGACCCTCACAGGTCTCGGTCTTGTCTCGGTCTCGACCCTCAGAGGTCTTGGTCTTGTCTCGGGACCCTGTGGTCTTGGACAGGTTTTGGTCTCGATTAGTGCGGTCTTGACTACAACACTAATTGCCATTCATTTAGACAGGGCCTGGTCTTATTAACCTGAAATAGATGCCCCAGTGCACCCGTTTGCAAAAAGAAAAAACCCAAAAAAACCAACTCAGGAGCAGGGGGTCTAGAGTCCTCCAACCCCCACCCCTCGTGTTTTCATACCTGATATTTTATATTTTACTTTGCCAAAACTTCAACAAGATTCAGCTTTAGACCACAGACTATAAATGGACATAGCTAACCTGCTAGCCGCTGCATTCCACACAGGAAGTGAACTTGGGCACGCTCCCAACTCCATTGACTCTGGTTCCAAGTCACTTTCTGTAGAAAAACCATGGTCCATCTCTCTCTTTGTAACTGCTTAGAATGTTTGGATTAAAACTCTATATGATCCTCTTGTTAGCGTTAGCGACAGACTTGATTGACAGCTTTTTGGTTGCTATGATTCATGCGATCTGAATTCCAAATATGGAACAGGGCTCCAGTTTAGCCGCTATAGCTGCTAGCCTCATGGGCTTCATTTGACTGGAGCAGAACTGGAGCAGAACACTTCTTTATACAGTCTCTGTGTGTGACACATAATAAAATCAATTTACACTCATTCTGAACACAACATCTAAGAGTACAGTGTCCTCCAGGATTCAGGAATGAGACGAAACTGAAAATGACACAAGATGTTTTTGTCCAACACTTTTTAGCAACAAAGAAACACAAACCAGTCCAGCATGTTCTCTGAGCTCCATCTGAGCCCCATCTGAGGTCCATCTGAGGTCCATCTGAGGTCCATCTAAGGTCCATCTGAGGTCCATCTGAGGTTCATCTAAGGTCCATCTGCGCTCCATCTAAGGTCCATCTGAGCTCCATCTAAGGTCCATCTAAGGTCCATCTGAGCTCCAGGGTTCTTTCACTGTGACCTCTGGAGCTGCCGTCTGAACACACATCTACATCCACACACTCCAAAAGAGTGTGTGTAAAGAAGTGTTGTGAGGGAGTGTGGTGTCACCTACAGCATTCAGCTCCAAATGAAGCTCATCGAGGCTAGCAATTATAGGAGTGTCCATATTAGGAATTTATTTACAGACAAATTAGTGAAATAAAAACCCCAGGGTCATGTAGAGCGGGTTAATCCGAACATTTTAAGACCAAAATGAGGAGCCTGACAGCAGCAGCCAGAGGTGATGGAGCTGGAATCACGCCCATGCTCACTTCTTGGCGGCGAGTTCGCTCTGTCCATTTATATTTACAGTGTATAGCCCAAAATCCTTCACGCTGATCTGGTTGAGTGATGTAGTAGACAAGAGTCATTAAATCTAAACCATGTGTTTCTGTACCGTCCACGCCACTGACAAACCCAACAAGAATCAGAACAACGTGGCAGACTCACAGCTTCCATGGATCTTATACATTTATAGACTGGAAAAAAGGTTCCTGAGAAGAAGATGTGAAGAATTTTACACAAACAGCTCAGAAAAATCAGAAGAGACTAAACAGGTTTTCCAAGTGTCTGTTTACTGAGGGAAACTTTGACCTTCTAAACACATTTTTGTGTGTTTATTACTTACGAGATTCCTGTGCCTCTGTTGGCGCCATAGTCTGTATAAATGGACAGAGTTAACTCTCTATGGTGACATAATGCACCATGTGTTAAAATAAAGCTCAGATTAAAGTCTAACAGAGCCTCAGACAGAGCAGTGCCTACAGTTAGCATCTCATCCCCTGAGAATGTTAATGACATCAGCTGCAGAGTATCACTAAATGCTTGATAAATATGTTTAAAGTCATACTGTGGAACACAAAGACAAAGAGCAAATACTGAACAAGCAGCAGTAATGACTCTGATGTTTCTCCTCGTCGTTCGCGCTGAGTCTGTTTGTTTTCAGCCTGTTTGGCCTGAGCTCTTAACTGTACAACAATTATTCTAACCATCCTAATCCTGTTTTACTGTTGACTCTGGGTGTGTGCGATGTCACACAGGACTCGTGTGTGTCATGTGTGCGTCTGTGTCATGTGTTTTGGGTTCGTCAGGTTCTTGGAGGTACTGTTTGATCACAGAGACGATCGTTGGCACCTCTGCCATGGCACCTTTACCTGCGACAGAGGAAAACAGGGTCAGAGCCACCCAACCTCATACGCCCAACCTCATACGCCACCCTTCATACGCCCACTTCATATGCCCAACCTCATACGCCCAACTTCATACGCCCACTTCATATGCCCAACCTCATACGCCCAACTTCATACGCCCACTTCATATGCCCAACCTCATATGCCCAACTTCATACGCCCACTTCATATGCCCAACTTCATACGCCCACTTCATACGCCCAACCTCATACGCCACCCTTCATACGCCCAACTTCATACGCCCACTTCATACGCCCAACCTCATATGCCCAACTTCATACGCCCACTTCATATGCCCAACTTCATACGCCCACTTCATACGCCCAACCTCATACGCCACCCTTCATACGCCCAACTTCATACGCCCACTTCATATGCCCAACCTCATACGCCCACTTCATATGCCCAACCTCATACGCCCACTTCATACGCCCAACTTCATACGCCCAAACCCCCAACTTCACATGTGCAGGTCATTTTCAAAGGTTCCATCTGACACTGTTCTCTCTGTTCTCATGTCGTTTCCTCATCAAACACCTGGAGTTGTGTTTTGTTTCATTCACATGTTTAACACACAAACCTGCAGATTTAACACAAGTTCTTCTCTCAAACTGAAAACACTCTGTTCCACCTTGTGATGTCATCATGTGGTGATACAGGAAGTGCTCCACTGTGTTTTTAAACTCCACACACCTTCACTAGAATCATTTGGATCATTTCAGTCCTGGAATTGTCGATCTCGACTGAACTAAAGGTAAAAGGAGCTGTTCACTTGAAAACTACCACTTGATGACATCACAAGGTGGAACAGAGCGTTTGGAGCTTTGGAGATGTAGACAGACTAATAATAAAGAGTTCCTCAAACATGTGAATGAAACAAACACAACTCCAGGTGTTTTTGAGGAACAACATTATAACCGTTTTGTGTACTATAGGAGCATTTAAGAGTGAAGCCTTGTTAAAACCTTCCTCTGTTCTGTGCTTCTACTTCATTCCTTTTAAGACCAATACAGCAACACGATGCACAAGCATTCAGAGCCTCTTTCTAAGCAACTGTGCCTCGTCTGGTCTTTTGTGACCCCTTCTGGATGAATTAGATAGTGTCTTGAACAGAAGGATGGAAGGAATACACAGTGTCTCATAGAAGCCTGCTGATGTCTAAATGAAGAGTGTAAAATGCCTGGGGCCAATTTAAAAACAGACCTTGGGTTGTAGGGACATTATCACACCACAACTACCACTGCTGCTGCTGTTGCTGCTGTGCTGTAACTGTGGCTGCTCTTCCTGTATGCAAATAAGTCCTGATAAACAAATGAATCCTTAAATGTGGCTAACTGTTTGCAGCTCCACAGGACAGGGGCGTAACATTTTCATTCATTTCTTCAAAGAATTTCCATTACAGAAAGAATTCTATAAACCAGAGCAGGCGGCAGGTGTGTTAGACAACAACAGGTAGAAGTAAATCACACAAAACTGACCCATGTGCGCTTTAATCCATGTTCTGATGTTCCTCCTCAAAAACAGACCTGGAGTTGTGTTTGTTTCATTCACATGTTTGAGGAACTCTTTATTATTAGTCTGTCTACATCTCCAAAGCTCCAAACGCTCTGTTCCACCTTGTGATGTCATCAAGTGATAGTTTTCCTTACTCCAGTAGAGATGGTCAATTCCTGAAATGATCCAAATGATTCTAGGGAAGGTGTGTGGAGTTTAAAAACACAGTGGAGCACTTCCTGTATTACCACATGATGACATCACAAGGTGGAAAAGTTTTGGACTGGATCTGCTCTTCGTGATGAGGAAACCAAAGAAAAAAATTTGAATAATATTTGAATTTATTTGAATAAGGTTAACAAATAAAAACAAACTGAAACAAAATATTATTGTAAGATTTTAAATGAAAATGGAACAACTATAGATCTGTATTTGAAAAGCCTGTGGGGGGCAAAATGATTGAGAATTTTCACAAAAGCAGAAGCCTGTACCCGCTCCTGGAGCAGCGCCGCGCCCGCTCCTGGAGTGGTACCTGAGTGTAGTTGCAATCGACTGCACTGGGACCACAGACTGAACCCACCTTCATCTCCACACACCAGCTTCTTGGAGATACAGGGGATTTCTCTGTATCCAAAGGTCCTGAGCCTGGACACGTGTTCTGCAGTGACGGGGTGTGACCACATGGCGGTGTTCATGGCGGGGCAGAAGAGCAGAGGGCGGCTGGTGTCCCACGCTCTCACCACACACGTCTGCAGAGAGGGAAAAGTTAAAGTTCAGTATGAATTTATGAACTCAGTGTATATTTACAGCTTCATACCAGCAGATTGTCACAAATTCCATTGGCGATTTTAGCGAGCGTGTTGGCGTCCAAAGGAGCGATGACGAAAAGGTGCGCCCAGCGCCTCAGCTCGATGTGCAGCACAGGGTCAGAGCGGCGCGTCCAAATCTACAAGAGAGAAACACAGAGCACAGGGTCGGAGGGTCACAAGGTCAGAGGGTCAGAAGGTCACAGAGTCAGAGGGTCACAGGGTCAGAGTGTCAAAGAGTCAGAGGGTCACAGGGTCAGAGGGTCACAGGGTCAGAAGGTCACAGGGTCAGAAGGTCAGAGAGTCACAGAGTCAGAAGGTCACAGGGTCAGAGGGTCACAGGGTCAAAGAGTCAGAGGGTCACAGGGTCAGAAGGTCAGAGTGTCAAAGAGTCAGAGGGTCACAGGGTCAGAAGGTCACAGAGTCACTGAGTCAGAGGGTCACAGGGTCAGAAGGTCAGAGAGTCAGAAGGTCACAGGGTCAGAGGGTCACAGGGTCAGAGTGTCAAAGAGTCAGAGGGTCACAGGGTCAGAAGGTCAGAGAGTCACAGAGTCAGAAGGTCACAGGGTCAGAGTGTCAAAGAGTCAGAGGGTCACAGGGTCAGAGTGTCAAAGAGTCAGAAGGTCACAGGGTCAGAAGGTCACAGGGTCAGAGGGTCAGAGTGTCAAAGAGTCAGAGGGTCACAGGGTCAGAGTGTCAAAGAGTCAGAGGGTCACAGGGTCAGAAGGTCAGAGTGTCAAAGAGTCAAGAGGGTCACAGGGTCAGAGTGTCAAAGAGTCAGAGGGTCACAGGGTCAGAAGGTCAGAGTGTCAAAGAGTCAGAGGGTCACAAGGTCATAGAGTCAGAGGGTCACAGGGTCAGAAGGTCAGAGAGTCACAGAGTCAGAAGGTCACAGGGTCAGAGGGTCAAAGAGTCAGAGGGTCAGAAGGTCAGAGTGTCAAAGAGTCAGAGGGTCACAGGGTCAGAAGGTCACAGAGTCAGAGGGTCACTGAGTCAGAGGGTCACAGGGTCAGAAGGTCACAGGGTCAGAAGGTCAGAGAGTCACAGAGTCAGAAGGTCACAGGGTCACAGGGTCAGAGTGTCAAAGATTCAGAGGGTCACAGGGTCAGAAGGTCACAGGGTCACAGAGTCAGAGGGTCACAGGGTCAGAAGGTCACAGAGTCAGAGGGTCAGAGTCAGAGGGTCACAGGGTCAGAAGGTCACAGAGTCAGAGAGTCACAGAGTCAGAAGGTCACAGGGTCAGAGAGTCACAGGGTCACAGAGTTATAGGGTCACAGGGTTAAAGGCACAGTAAAAACAGAGATCTTGCAGCACTGTTTATGCAACACCTCTATCCTCTGAGCCTGTGCCTATCATGACCTTTGACCCTCTGCTGTGATCACAGAACTGCCAACAGTCTGCGCCATAACTTCCAAAAGTCTGAATATTATGAAACATTTCTAGTGGAGGGTCTGCCACCTGCTGGTCTTCATGGAGATGCAGCTGCTTTGCCTGGAATGTTCCATGTTTAACATTAAACCAATCTATCGCTATAGAGACAAGCAGGTGATGCTACCAGGCCCAAGTTTATTGTCAGATCTGTGGAGAGGCGACCATGCTCAGTAATAATGCAAGTTTTTGGGCACAAAAACAGGAGCAGGTAAGTGAATTTTCTGCAAAGTTTCACTAAACATAGACTCAGACTAAGCATGTGCATGAAGACAGACCCTCCAACAGAAAAGTTACACAGTGTACCTTTAATCACTAAATTACATTTTCAAGAACATTTGTTTTCAGTCATGAGGAAACGTTTTACCTCCCATTCGTCTGAGTCACTGTAGATTCTCACTGGGATATCAGCAGCGCTGTAAAAGTGTTTGGCGTGTTCTGTGGTGACCACTCTCACGTCCACCTACAGAAACAAACCTTTAATTTCCACATGAGTCACATGATTAATGCAGCTAATTAAACACTAAAAACAGGAGAATGTGGGGTCCAAGTCCAATAAGATCCAACCGTAGAGCCATGTTTGGTGAACAGACTCATCTCTCGTTTGGATCAGGGGCAGATTTGTTTGATACAGAAAAAAAAACTGAAATATGCATCTTTTTAAATACAAAATGAAGCCAACATTTAACATTATATATATATATATATATATATATATATATATATATATATATATATATATATATATATATATATATATATATATATACACACACACACACACACACACACACACACACACACACACATTTTAGAATTTAGAATGGTGCATAACACTAACCACAGCAACACCTAATGGATCTCAAAGACGTACAGTACCCATAGACTGTATAATATATATAATACATATAATATATATAATATACAGTGTATGACAGGACCAGTCAAACGTTTGGACACACCTCATTCAGTTTATTTCATGTTTACGACTTTTCCATATTTGATATAAATACAGAAGACATCAAATATATGAATCAGATATTTGGTTTTCACGTCACAGCTGAGCCTCAGGGTCAGGACACGGCAGAAGTGCAAAGGTCAGAGCAGAGGGTGGATGGTTTTACATTTTTAAATCTATAACAAATTTTGTGTGTGTGTTTTGTTTTTTTTTTTGTTTGAATATCAATATGTCGTATTGATACATCATAAATCGATTTGCTGAATCAAATTGATTTGAATGATCTGATGATACAGGGGATATGGGTAAGAGGATATGAACTTTGCACAGTCAAGTGTATGGGCAATTTCTGAACGATCCTCAGCCCAGCGTTCGTTCATAGTTTTGATGCCTTCAGTGAGAATCTACAGAATAAATACTCCTGGAAATAGATGAAACATAACTGGAAATACTCCTGGAAATAAAGAAGTGAAAAGTATGTTCCCGGGTCTGTAGTACTACACAGAGGTACAGACCTCTGCTCTACACACGGGACAGGACACACGACATGACCAGAGGACCACCTGAGGACACTTCAGATTTACCCCTGAGAGCTGCAGAAGCTCAGACACCAAAACAGGAAGTTTCAAAGCCGCCACGCTCCCAGTCACTCCCACGAGGACACGGAACACGCCACAGCTCTGGTCTAAACTCTTCTGGTCTAAACTCTTCTGGTCTAAACTCTTCTGGTCTAAACTCTTCTGGTCTAAACTGTTTTTTGAACAAGAATCGCGCTCATGTGTCTGCATGATCTCGTGTGTCTCACGGTCTCTGCTGCTGCCGTTTCCTCTGTCCGCTTCCGTAAACAACGAAATCAGCCAATCAGAAACTCGGCTGTTAGTCCGGGGGCGGGGCTTAGCGTCTACGTCAATCAAAGCTAACTAACTGTGCTGTATATTTATTTTATTGATTATTTTATTATGTATGTAGGTCTCTGGTGCTGTATTTACCAAAGAATTAAATTAATTTCATAATACATAATAATGTAAACACAGTAAGTTCTATTTGATGTGATCCAAACCCATAACCCGAACAAATATATTGACAAAAACCAGCATTTGCAGCATAAACACTAACACAAAGTGTCCGTTGTTTGGTTTAACTGTGTTTGGGGGAAAATAATTCCTCTGAAGCGTCAACAGAAAGTAAAAGAAAATCTGGATGTGTTTTGTTATAATTTTAGGTCTAAATTGCTTCATCTTCTCAAAGAAGTCTGTTTTTTTTAAAAAAGCTGACAGATCAGGTGAATAGAAAAACACTGTTTAAAAGTCGGTTGTCATGGTTACAGTAGATTTTTTTTAAGCTCCACCCCCGGAACAAACGCCGCGTTTCCTTCCAGCCGGGCACGAGCACGTAATCCCCCTGACAGATGGCGAGCGCGCACGTTCAGGCTACGGAATATTCTGGTTAATACTTTTGCTCGTGCTTCAGAGGATAAAGACAAAAACACTTTCATTGACACATTTAGCTGAAAATCTGATCTTGGTTTAAAAACACGATGCCGCTCACGCCGCTCGTGTTCTGGGCCCAGCGGCACGAGGTGGTTTACCTGCGCGTGGAGCTGACAGACGCACAGGTGAGGCAGCACGAGACCACCTCAACCGAGCCCCTGGTTTTCACTTTACACTATAAAGGTGCACTGCGTAACTTTTCTTTACTGTCACCTGCTTGTCTCCATGAGGCTGTGATCATTTAGAATGTTACACGGTACATTTATTTATTACGCATCTTGAAAACACATTCTTATTGTTACTTGGGTCGCCTCTTCACAGATCTAACCTGTAACTTGGCCTGGTGACCCTAGGGTGACCAGACGTCCCGGGACAGTCCCAGTTTTGCGCCCTGTGTCCCCTGTCCCAGTAGATTTGTACAAAACCAGTGATTTGTCCCAGTTTTATACAAGAAAGGTGTCCCTATTTTTGATCCCGCCAACAATAAAGAGGCATAAAGTTATTTGTTTGGGTAAAATACAGAAAAGCTGCTTAAAAATGACCAAAACACAAAGAAAATGTGACTTTAGTAACTCACGTTAGTCCTGAATAAATCATGAATGGGCCGAGTGCAAAACAGTTTTCCTCAATTCCGCACTCGTTTCACAGTTTTACCAAGACCCCAAATCCGGGGTGTCCCAGTTTTTAATTTTGAGAATCTGGTCACCCAGCTGGTGACGTCTCCATGGAGATTCCAGCCCAAAGCAATCACATCCATAGAAACAAACAGGTGGCAGACTCTCTACCAGTAAAGTTACGTAATGCAGCTTTAAGGAGATTTGAGTCATGATGTCTTCAGTTATTTACACAATTACACAACTCTGTGCTTTTCAGTGATCGATTTTTAAATGTCCCATAATCCTCTGCTCTGATCTGTCTTAATGTCGTTTCCTGGAGTTGTTTTGTTTCATTCACATGTTTAACACACAAACCTGCAGATTTAACACGAGTTCTTCTCTCAAACTGAAAACACTCTGTTCCACCTTGTGATGTCATCATGTGGTGATACAGGAAGTGCTCCACTGTGTTTTTAAACTCCACACACCTTCACTAGAATCATTTGGATCATTTCAGTCCTGGAATTGCCGATCTCTACTGAACTAAAGGTAAAAGGAGCTGTTCACTTGAAAACTACCACTTGATGACATCACAAGGTGGAACAGAGCGTTTGGAGCTTTGGAGATGTAGACAGACTAATAATAAAGAGTTCCTCAAACATGTGAATGAAACAAATACAACTCCAGGTCTGTTTTTGAGGAGGAACATCAGAACACAAATCTGTTTTGTGTAATGCAGGAGCTTTAATCCATGTTTCTGGAGTCTTAATATGAACTTTTGTAATTTTTTTGTTGCAGAATATCGAAGTTAATGTAAATGAGAATGTTCTAGAGTTTCGTGGTAAGTGTATTTATATGGCCATTATGAAATCGTGTTCTTCCTGATAACAGCCTGTGTGTGTGAAGCTCAAGGGCACGGTGCAAAGGGTCACAACGAGTACAGCTTCAGCCTGGAGCTGCTCCATCCTGTGAGGCCAGAGGTGAGCTCTTTATGTGGTTAAGGTCATTTTGACAGTAATATTTGGACAGACATACAAATGAACGGAAGGTGAGTTTTGATGATAAAGAAATGTTCTGATAAAACCCCAGAGCATTGCACCAGAAGAAGAGAAAAAGAGGGAACTGACTGTGAAAACGAGAACTACTTTATTCAGGCTGTATATTTAGATATAAGTAAGGGCGTACATGTAATAATATGATTAAAAGTGCATATGGGCATTTAAGCGCTTTAATAATTTTCTTATTTTCTACTTAATCTGGTGGGATAATGCCTTTTTTAAACAGAAATGATAGTTTTACACAAATCAAGAAAAATTTTGACAAGAAAAGTAGAAAAATATGTTGAAAGTTACAAGAAGTAGAGAGTTCTATTGATACTTGACAATGATCATGCTGAGAGTGTTTTACATGTACCTCTATGGCAGAATGTTCAGCAGTTACCATGGTGACACAGGTAAAGTTTTTAGATAGTCTCAAAGCTTCACACAAGTGATTTAAAGAGCACATTTTAATTTTCCTATGATCAGCGCGAGCGTTCATGGTCCTGTTTAGATCTGCTCACCTGTTCCAACTACGTAGATCAGATGTTTATGGTCTGATTGTGTTCAAATAAAACTCAGATTAAAGTCTATCTTGAGTAACAGAGCTTCAGACACAGCAGTGCTTCCAGTTAGCATCACACCCCCAGTGAATGTTGATGACATGAGCTGCACAATATCAGTACAGGTGCTTCCACAGTGACAGGAGCTCACAGTTGTGGTGTGTTCAGGTGAAGCATAAATCCACTCAGAGACAGGTGAACATCACGGTGCAGAAGCAGTGGTCGTCCTGGTGGGGGCGCCTCACCGCTCAGGAGCGCAGACCCGTGTTCCTCGCTCCAGACTTTGACCGCTGGCTGGACGAGTCCGACGCCGAGATGGAGATCCAAGAGAAAGTATGAACGCGTTCTTCTACTACATTTAAAGGTGCTTTATGCAGAGTTTCTCAGGCTGATACTAAGACTCTGGGGCACAGCTGGTCCACATCTGGATCATTTTATTTAATGCAATATTTTGGTCTTTAACTTTTGTCCTCTGCTGAACATAAAAACTGTGATTACACATCGAATATACGCACTTCTATACGAGTATATGTACTTCTATATGAATATACGTACTTCTATATGAATATACGTACTTTGGTATAAATACAGGTACTTCTTTATGTTAACAAAAACACTACAAGCTTTAAGTATCATTTGTTTTGTTTTTTGCTCATCTTGTTTTAAACTTGGAGGGGCCCCCGTCGTCTCTTTTAATGGGAAACACTGATTATGACGCTGTTTCAGATTTGAGCTGTTCACAGGAGAATAAGTGACTTCTGTGGATAATTATTGGTTCATTTTGCAGTTTCTTTTGTTGCAGCCCTTTAATGATTCTGTCTGTTTAAAACGGGTTTACTGGGATTCTCCTGTTGTATCGTTTTTATTCCGGTGGTTTCAGTGTTCTCGTGTATCGCAGTACGTCTGTTGTATGTTGTTCGTGTGACAGGCCGGGATGTGACCCCTCTGAGGAACAGTGCATGTTTTTCAAGGAACATTTCTGACAATACAGACCGCACCTGTAATTTAAATGAAAGATACTGTAGGTTTAATGCTATACTGTGGAACATTCCAAGCAAAGTTCCATAGTGCACATTTAAAGAGGTTTTTCCTTTTTTAGGAGCGGAGAAAGAACAGGCCATCGCGACGGCAGAGTCACTGTGAGTACTGGAGTCTGATGAAGCTGTTATGGTTTAGTTTTACTAATATAATATTTCATTCACATTTTTAATTATTATTTTCTTTCTTTCAGGGCTGTCAAACTTTAAAACGGGATTTCTTTTGGTCTATAATCTTGTGCAGTTTATTGGCTTCTCATGGATCTTTGTGAACATGAGTCTGCGTGTGTTCTTTATCGGACAAGGTAACCATGTTAAAGCTGCACTGCGCAACTTTTCTGGTGGAGGGCCCGCTACCTACTTGTTTCCATGGAGATGTTTTTGCTTTGCCTGGAAAGTTCCATGGTATGACATTAAACATATCCAGCTAGCATTTATGTATTACAGGTTTTTCTGTTGCTCAAAAACACAATAATTCCTTATGTGAATAGGAGCGCGCCTCCACAGATCTGACCTGTAATGTAGCGTAGTGCTGTAACCTGCTCGTCTCGCTCGGTTAGACAGGTTTAATCTATACTGTGGGACATTCTAGACCAAGCAATAACATCTCCATGGAGACCAACAGGTGGCGGACCCTCCAGTAGAAAGGTTACCCCTCTCGCTGTTGCTTCTGTTAAACTCTTTTGTTAAACTTCTCTCCTGTAGATTTCTTGTACGACACGTTCCACTCTGTGGCAGACGTGATGTTCTTCTGTCAGATTCTGGCATCGGTGGAGGTTTTGAACGCAGCGTTTGGATTGGTTAAAACAGAAGTGGCCCCGACCCTCATCCAGGTGAGCAGCAGCTGTCCTACTCTCAAACTGTTTACAGAAACAGACATGGCTAACCTGCTAGTGTTCCAAACAGGAAGTGAACATGGGGACGCTTTCAGATCCAGTTGGCCTGACTTAGTAAAACTGTGGCCCCTCTCTCTGTAACTGTAACTTGCTTTCTCCAGCCTCCCTCCTGATTGGCTCTTTCGTTGCTAAGACACTTAAGGTCAGAATTCCAGATATGGAACTCGGCTCCAAATTCACTCCTGTAACTGCTAACCTGGATGAGCTTCATTTGACTGGAGCTGAACGCTGTGACTCTCACTCCCTTAGGTGCACTTCTTTAAACCGTGTGTGGTTCAATGTCGTTGAGGTGTGCCCTCAAACACGATCTGTGACGTGTTTATACTTTTACCTTGAAGGTGGTTGGGAGAAACTTCATCCTGTTTATCGTCTTTGGGAGTTTAGAGGAAATGCACAACAAACCGGTCGTGTTCTTTGTCTTCTTCCTGTGGAGCTCCATCGAGATCTTCAGGTGAGGAACTCTTGATAGTCTGTAGAGACGTCAAGCTGGGGGTGTTCTCCATGCATCTCTATGGTGGAAAGTTCAGCAGTTACCATGGAGACACAATGCACACAAACACAAGAAAAAAGTTTTAAGATGGTCTCAAAACCCAAGAAAAAAAACATTTTCATAATTTCCCTGCACTTCTCATAATTTCCCTGCACTTCTCCTTCCTGGTCCTGTTTAACAGCACAGATCTTCTGACCTGTTGAAGTTCATCTGAGTCTTTATGGTCAGATTAAACTCACAGTGAGACTGAAGTCTAGGAGAAAGTTTTGCTGTTTGAATTCAGTTTTATTCTGATGTCTCTCTTGCAGGTATCCGTTCTACATGTTGGCCTGTCTCCACACAGAGTGGAAGCTCCTGAGCTGGCTGCGATACACAGTGTGGATCCCTCTGTATCCTTTAGGAGTCTTAGCTGAAGGTCAGGTTTCTACAAATGTTAATATCAGTTTCAGGTTTATACAAATGTTAATATCAGGGTTTTCTCCACATTTGTGACTCTATTTTTAGCCGTTGCCGTGGTTCAGTCCATCCCCATCTTTGACGAGACTCAACTCTTCAGTCTCCCGCTGCCAAAAGCCTTTGGAACTTCCATCAAGTTTTCTTCTTTCCTTTACATCTATCTGATCCTCATGTTTCTGGGTGAGTTCTACACACTCCATTTACACATTTTATACTTGTGTTAGTGAATCTCATTCATCAGAACCTTTCTCTCCGTACTGCAGGTCTTTTTATCAGTTTCAAACATCTGTCCAAACAGAGGAGGAAACGCTTCAGTGCCAAAAAGAAAGCACATGGATCATAACTCTACTGCAGTTTGTTTTTGGATTAGTATTTGAAAATATAAAACTGTTTTAGGACCGTACTTGTGTTAAAAATGATCTGAATGACATTTTCATGTCGTGGTGAAGCAGTGTGTGTTGATAGTACCTCGACATGGTACTAAATCCAAGCATTTTTGTAACAAATATAACCAGTACTGTAAATGTATTCACTATTTTGAAAAGTTTATACAAAACATATATGTACAAGTCTAATATTACAGAGGGTCTGACTGATCAATTTTAAATACAAAAAAGTTCCATCTCCGCTCAGTTACGACAGTTCAAAGTTTGGACCTGCCCTCATTTGTTTTATACGCACAGAAGACGTCAAATATACGAAGATGTATATATTCATATTCAAATCCTCACCAGTCTCCACCCTTTGCTTTGTGCACCGCTCAAACCCTTGTCCTTCTCAGTGAGCTTCAGGAGCAAGTCCCTGAAATGGTTTTCAGTTTACAGTTCTGCCGTGTCACAGTTAAAAAATGCCAAAAGTGCAAACCAGAACAAAGGGTAAAGTTCATTTTTTTAATTAAAAAAAGTATTTTGAGTTGTTTTTGTTTTCTCATTCACGTGTCAGTCATAGTTTTGAGTCTTCAGTGAGTCTTCAGTGTAAAGAATCGTGGAAATAAAGAAGAAACGACTCAGTGTGTCCAAATGTGTGGTTCTGGTGCTGTGTGTGCGTGGGCTCAGCTGGAGAAGTCCGTGTGCATGGGGGCGATGTTGTGATCGAAGGCGGCGTACTGAGAGTCCCCGGTGCTGGCGAGTTTGAGCTGCTGAGCGGCGTGTGAGAGCTGGAAGGCGGCGTCGGGGTGGGCGGAGTCTGGTAACAGGGTGCACTCGCGCTCCAGCAGATCGGCCACGCCCTTCAGCAGCTCCCAGAACCCAAACGCCAAAGCAGCCTTCCTCAGACGGTTCAACTCCTTTAAGACACACAGAATGTTTAAAATCACAAACTGAAATCGGTCTATTGATACTTTACAGTGACATCAGGAAACATGAAAACATTTTACCTTATAGAAAGTTTGAGTTTTATCTGGTAGTTTCCTGGCGTTCCTCAGGATCTTCTGCACATCCGTCTAAATATAACCCAATAAATAAAACACTGCAGTTAGACTAATCCACAGAGTTCATCCAGATGTTTACAGGTGTGTTTTTACCTGGAGTCCGCTGGCTTTGATCCACACCGTCACATTCTGGGCGTAACTGCGTTTGACCGGAGGCTGAACGGGAAAAGGACTTTTACTGTCGTCTTCTCCGTACGGATTCTCAGGAGCTTCTGCGGGTCAAAAGGAAAAAGAACACAACGATTGTGTCAAATAATAAAAGTCACTTCCCTCATAAACCAAGTATATTTAAAAGCATATATAAAAGTATATATATAAAAGTATATATATAAAAGCATATATAAAAGTATATATTTAAAAGCATATATTTAAAAGCATATATAAAAGTATATATATAAAAGCATATATAAAAGTATATATATAAAAGCATATATAAAAGTATATATATAAAAGCATATATATAAAAGCATATATTTAAAAGCATATATAAAAGTATATATATAAAAGCATATATAAAAGTATATATATAAAAGCATATATAAAAGTATATATATAAAAGTATATATATAAAAGCATATATAAAAGTATATATATAAAAGCATATATAAAAGTATATATTTAAAAGCATATAAAAGTATATATATAAAAGCATATATAAAAGTATATATATAAAAGCATATATAAAAGTATATATATAAAAGCATATATAAAAGTATATATATAAAAGCATATATAAAAGCATATATAAAAGTATATATTCTGAGCAATAGGGAGAAGAAAATACACTGATCACATGATTCTGTTGATTATCCAGATAATCTGAGGATATTTTATCGATCCAAAGAAATGTTCTTTAAAATCGGTTTAGATTTAAGCTTCAGACAAAAATGAAAGGACTTTCTCTTTTGTCTGATGTCGTGTAAAACACGACAAAAGTGAAGGAACGTGACTCAGACACAAATGTCCACTGGCAAAAACAGCTGTAAAATGTTTACAACGTTTTTGATAAAATCCAAAGATCTGTCTCTGCTCGAATTGAAAATATCACATCTATAAAAATCATCAGAATTTTAACTCTTTAATTGCCCTTTTGAAAAAATCTGTTTTTAGAAGTGGACATTTATGTCCTTAGGGTCATAAGTGTGACTTTTTATCTGAGTTTTCCGATGCAAAAGCAGAAAATCTTTGGAGGGACTAAAACAACAAGAATCTTTAGCAATAACTGAACTGAAACAGTGGGACGACTAAATCTGAAAAAAATATCCACAGTGAAGCCTGAGGGTTCATTTTATGTTTCCACATTTTCAAAACAGAATTCCCGATATTCACCAGAATTTGATCCATTGCCCCAATCTGACACCTGGACTTCAAAAACATTCAAATGAGAACATGCCCTGCTCTGCTCAGGGGACACACAGCGCCCCCTACAGTTGAATTACATGAACACACAGCGCCCCCTACAGTTGAATTACCTGAGATGGGTCCCAGGTGTGAGATCTTTCCGAGCCACGGCAGAGGCTCAGGTCCAGGCTCAAACAGTGACATCATCAGGTTGGACTTCTTTTTACTGTCGGCCTGAGAGTAAAGCATCCCGAACCACTCGGGCCTAAAACACAAGTACAGGTGACCCACAGGTGACCCACACATGACCCACACGTGACCCACAGGTGACCCAAACATGACCCACAGGTGACCCACTCATGACCCACACGTGACCCACACATGACCCACAGGTGACCCACACATGACCCACAGGTGACCCACACGTGACCCACTCATGACCCACACGTGACCCAAACATGACCTACAGGTGACCCACACGTGACCTACAGGTGACCCACAGGTGACCCACACGTGACCCACAGGTGACCCACTCATGACCCACACGTGACCCACAGGTGACCCACACGTGACCCACAGGTGACCCACTGGTGACCCACACATGACCCACACGTGACCCAAACATGACCTACAGGTGACCCACACGTGACCTAAACATGACCTACAGGTGACCCACAGGTGACCCAAACATGACCCACAGGTGACCCACTCATGACTCACAGGTGACCCACACATGACCCACAGGTGACCCAAACATGACCCACAGGTGACCCACAGATGACCCACAGGTGACCCAAACATGACCCACAGGTGACCCACAAGTGACCCACACGTGACCCACAGTCCGGCACACACACACACAGGACACATGAACACAAACCTGAGCTGGACCAGGGCCACCATCCCCTCCACCTTCAGGCTGCCGTGGAGGAGAACACAGAAGTTTGGACTCTTTCCGGCCATCTGACTGGACGAGGCCTCCTCCTCCAGCTCCTCTGAGGCTCCTGTGCTCACCTCATCCACCTCTGCTCCAGGACAAAACACTGGGTCAGTGATGAACTCTTCACTATCTGAGTTAATGGTCCCATATCGCACCATCTGATCTGTTAGAATGTCGTTCCCTCGTTCTTCTCATAAACCAAAAGCACGTTACAACGAGGAATGAAGAAGTGCTCCACACACCGTCACTACAAGTGTTTGGATCATTTCAGTTCTGGAATTGTCGATCTCTACTGAACTAAAGGTAAAAGGAGCTGTTCACTTGAAAACTACCACTTGATGACATCACAAGGTGGAACAGAGCGTTTTGAGCTTTGGAGATGTAGACAGACTAATAATAAAGAGTTCCTCAAACATGTGAATGAAACAAAACACAACTCCAGGTCTGTTTGTGACGAGGAACATCAGAACATGAAGCTCACAGAGTTTTGTGTGATTCAGGAGCTTTAAATTCTTAAAATACAATGGGCAAAAATGGTATTTAAATGAAATCGTGTTTAAATGTGTAATTCTTCCACACTGTTGTGTTTGTAGGAGGCTCTGAGTAATTTGGAGGATTATGATAAGACGTGTTTTGAGTCAGCGCTTCACGGGGTCAGTAACGTGGTGCAGCAGGAGTGGGGCAGCGCCTGTCCCTGTCAGGTCTGTGGAGCTGAGAGCAAAATACACTAATATCTGTGTTCAGCTGTTATTACTTAATCAACTCAGAGCAGCTTCATCCATAATAAGGACGTTTCAGTGAGTTCAAACCTGCATTTCTCCAAAAACACAATGTAAAGTGATGTTTTTGATTCTAGTCTGAGGGTCAGAGGTTTTCCATTTTAGAACTCACCACAACTTCCTGTATTTTTGTACTTTTCTTATCAACTTTTTCCACAAACTGTCACTTCACTGATGTAAAACTATGATAAATATTTACCACAGGTACTCTCCCGCCAAACCAAGGCAGAATTAGAAAAACATGAAACCCTGTCATATGCGCTTGTCCTTTCACGTTTCTACATGTTTTGTAGGAGGGAACGGCATTAGAACATGAGTTAAAGTTCACTAGAGTCAGTTTTGTGTAATAAGGACCTTTAAGAAGGCAGAGGGAAAAGCTGTTATTATGTTCTAGAATGTGGTAATATCTGGTATTATAATGTGTCTATCCCAAACATTTGACCACATAAATCCACAAATAAATCATAAAACTGAGTAACTGCAGTCACATGGAGCAGATCTGCCCAAAGCCACTGCTGTTCTGGTTATTCCAGAAGGTTTCTGGACTAAAGGTGTTTTTCAGGTTGTAGAATGTGATGATGTTAGACTCTCAGATCAGAGCACGAGACTGAATTTAGTACTGATCACATTGTACTTTACTATGAAATCTCCAAAAAGTAAATTCTCAGCTGCTGTCATTTCTATTCAGCACTAGACCCAAGATCTCACTGTGTTACAACGGAAACCTGCATTTTCACAATATTTATTTTACCTGCCCCCGTGTCTGTTAACGTGTTGGTCTACAGAAGGTGGTGATGTCTTCTGAAACTCAGATCTTACCTTTGTTGACGGCGATCGGCAGAACCAAGTGTCTGGAAATAACAGGAGGACTCGCAATATCAGCAATTTCAACAAATCCAACAATCTCCAGATCTAAAAAACATAAAAAATTTAACAGAAATTTAAATAACAAAGCTTTGACTTCTTAGTGTTGTTTTAATCCAAAATGTGACCTGAGCTGACGGTTCGGGGCATGGGCTCCACTTCTTCATCCACGATGATGGGCTCAGGACGAGGAAACACCTGAACATCTGAGGACAGGTTTCCACAGTGAAGAACCGCGTGGAACGGCGAATAGGCGTGGTCTATCAGCTTTCTGTGAATTTACACCGTAAGAGAGCTCAGTGTGGACAAAGAAACAGAGCTCAGTGCGGACAAAGAAACTTCATCGGAAAAATAAAAAACAAACAAATAATGGGACAAGAATCTTTAGAGTCACTTAGTGTTTTTACAACACTAAGAGTTAAAGACGTTTTAAACAGGCTATTAAAGGCCCAGAGACTCTGCTCTGTCCAAATGTCCTAAAGTCCTAGAGTCCTAGAGTCCTAATGTCCAAATGTCCTAAAGTGCTAATGTCGTTTCCTCGTCACAAACACCTGGAGTTGTGTTTTGTTTCATTCACATGTTTGACACACAAACCTGCAGATTTAACACGAGTTCTTCTCTCAAACTGAAAACACTCTGTTCCACCTTGTGATGTCATCATGTGGTGATACAGGAAGTGCTCCACTGTGTTTTTAAACTCCACACACCTTCACTAGAATCATTTGGATCATTTCAGTCCTGGAATTGTCGATCTCTACTGAACTAAAGGTAAAAGGAGCTGTTCACTTAAACTACCACTTGATGACATCACAAGGTGGAACAGAGCGTTTGGAGCTTTGGAGATGTAGACAGACTAATAATAAAGAGTTCCTCAATGTGAATGAAACAAACACAACTCCAGGTCTGTTTTTGAGGAGGAAACATCAGAACATGGATTAAAACTCACAGGAGTTGGTTTTACATAATCTAGGACCTTTAATCTGTGACACTGAATAATATGGTTATGCAAATGTAGGACTTTTATTTCATGTTAAATTTGCGTAAGAGTCAGTTTTGACTGCTGTTGTTTCTTTTTTCACTAAAACCCTCAAAAACAACAACACACTATAGATTCTGTGTTACCCAAACATGGCCTGGACACTCTTCATACACAGCTGTCCGTCCACTGTAAAGATCTGCCCGTCTCCTCCACTCAGACGCAGAAGCTCCTCCAAGTTCTCCATGGCATCTGTCATTTGTAACTGTAATCACACACAAACACACACACACACACACACTCTGGTGGGTTTGTGTAAACTACATCTCTGTGGCACACACAGAGCTGTAGTTTTACCTCCTCTGCGTTAGCCACACACATCACATAGAGTTTAGTTGGAAAAGGAAACGGCAGTGGGAACTTCTTGTCTTCTCCATGAAGTTTCAGGGTTTGGAGTGAATGACGGAGTGAGCCTTTTCCGATCCCCAGAGAACCATCGGTCACCAGCACCATCTGCTGAACAAAAGGAGAATCAACACAGATACAAAAACATGTGAAAGAACACGGCTTATACTTCAGGATAAATAAATCTATAGTGTAGCTTAAAGGTCCTGGATTACACAAAACTGACTCTTGTGAGCTCTAAGGTGTGTGGAGTTTAAAAACACAGTGGAGCACTTCCTGTATTACCACATGATGACATCACAAGGTGGAACAGAGTGTTTTCAGTTTAAGAGAAGAGCCTAAATGTGCAGAGTTTGTGTTAAACATGTGTGAATGAGGAAACAACATTAGAACATAGAGTAAAAATGTCATTAAAGCACCGTTTGTGCATGTTTCATGTTTTTCTAATTCTGCCTTGGTTTGGCGGGAGAGTACCTGTGGTAAATATTTATCACAGTTTTACATCAGTGAAGTGACAGTTTGTGGAAAAAGTTGATAAGAGAAGTACAAAAATACAGGAAGTTGTGGTGAGTTCTAAAATGGAAAACCTCTGACCCTCAGACTAGAATCAAAAACATCACTTTACATTTTGTATTGTGTTTTTGGAGAAATGCAGGTTTGAACTCACTGAAACGTCCTTATTATGGATGAAGCTGCTCTGAGTTGATTAAGTAATAACAGCTGAACACAGATATTAGTGTATTTTGCTCTCAGCTCCACAGACCTGACAGGGACAGGCGCTGCCCCACTCCTGCTGCACCACGTTACTGACCCCGTGAAGCGCTGACTCAAAACACGTCTTATCATAATCCTCCAAATTACTCAGAGCCTCCTACAAACACAACAGTGTGGAAGAATTACACATTTAAACACGATTTCATTTAAATACCATTTTTGCCCATTGTATTTTAAGAATTTAAAGCTCCTGAATCACACAAAACTCTGTGAGCTTCATGTTCTGATGTTCCTCGTCACAGACCTGGAGTTGTTTTGTTTCATTACCACAAGATGACATCACAAGGTGGAACAGAGCGTTTTCAGTTTGAGAGAAGAACTCGTGCTAAATCTGCAGGTTTGTGTGTTAAACGTGTGACGATGTTTGTGACGAGGAAGCGACGTTAGAACAAAGAAAACTGAACCTCGGCCCGAACGGAGACGAAACAAAAGAGATGCAGGAAATTCAGTGATTTAAATGAAAATGTTTGTGCCACAATCGCCTCCCCGGACTCTGAAACATCTGTCCTCACATGTCCCCACATGTCCCACCTGTCCTCACATGTCCCCACATGTCCCACCTGTCCTCACATGTCCCCACATGTCCCACCTGTCCTCACATGTCCCCACATGTCCCACCTGTCCTCACATGTCCCACCTGTGCCACATGTCCCACCTGTGCCACATGTCCTACCTGTCCCACCTGTCCCACCTGTGCCACATGTCCTACCTGTCCCACCTGTCCTCACATGTCCCCACATGTCCCACCTGTCCTCACATGTCCCCACATGTCCCACCTGTCCTCACATGTCCCCACATGTCCCACCTGTCCTCACATGTCCCCACATGTCCCACCTGTGCCACATGTCCCCACCTGTAACGCGTTATAATCCCTGGTGAAAGGCACCAGGAGCTCCCACAGAGAGGAAAACGCCATGAGGGCGGTGAACTCCAGGCGGTAGTTGGACGCCATATGTTCGAAGAGCATGTTGAGCCCGTGCACGGCCAGGTTCTTCCTCTGGAACTCTTCACTTCCGTCCTGCGCCACGGGCCGCGTCATGGACAGAGACACGTCCATCAGCACCACGGTGGGCATGGTGCGGCGGGACGGGGACCACGGAGGATTCAGAGAAACACGAGCCTGAGACACGAGAGCTGTGGAGGACACCAAACACACGGAAGACATTAGACTGAGTCCGACACAGAAAACTGGATATTCAATTTAAACTCGGCCCTGCTAATGCTTCCGCTCCTAAAATAACACAGTTCAATTCATTTTGGTTTTATATGTTTACTAAAGAGAGAGTGATACTGTACGGTATTATAAAAAAGAATAAAAACACCTTTACACGCCTTTGTGGACCTTTGTTTATCCCGTGCTCCCGTGAATGAACGCCACAATTATGTTCCGAGTGGAAATGGTTTACATCTGTATAAGGTTCCGCATTGCTTTGTTCCTAGCAGATTTGCATTTCTTTCCAAACGTTCAAGTCACTAAATGTGTCCTCATAAAAGTATTCTTAGAATTTAGCTGAATTTAAATTGAATCAGACGAGTTTATGATAATTTCTTTAAGAGTTTCGGTTTACAAACAACGCTATTATTTGTTTTCACCACGGGGGGCAGAGAAGAGCTTCACATCTGCAAACTACACGCCTAAAGGTATGACTTTTCCCAACTATGTTCTTCTTAGCAAAATAATAATGAGAATTAGCATTCAAGACCCAGAAAGTTGCATACAAACTTTAATAGCCGTTTTTCTGTCGATCCAAATGCGCGGAAGACGTTTTTTCAGGCCAACTAAAACTGGCTGCTGCAGTGTTTTGTCCATCTTTTTTCAGTAAAATGATGCAAATACTGTTTATGTGCAGTTCACACGAACTGCCTCTTCTTTTAGGCTTTATATTTCAGTCTTTTAGGATGTTTGAAATGCTGTGCAGACTCGCCCTCACTGTCATCTCTGACCAATGTAAATGTTAGTAATGGATGTGATAGAACTGCTGTGTTCTCTGGTATTGTAAAGTTGCTGTTATATAATCCTGTGTTCTGATCATTCTGTAGATTTTGCTGTGGTGTAAGAAGTAAATAAACAGGATGAAGTGGAAACCTAAATGCTTTTTCCTTTATGCCATGTTCTTGTGTGTGTTTGGAGCTGGATCCAATGAAGTGATCACAGAAAATCCAAATAAAAGCCCAGATGAAGACGATACTTCTATCCAAGAGCTGCACCCCCCGTCTGCTCAGACCACTGCCCAAACCACACGAGAAACCAACTTCTTACGTGACCTGGACACGCAACCAGAAGATTCCACCACCAGTGCTCCTCAGCCCACCACTGTTTTACACATAACGTTTAAAACTACTGACACCTCAACTTCTGCTCCTCCAACAACGCAGACACCGAAAGCCAAAGTGGAGAGGTTCCCTGTGGATGTGTTCTCTCTGGAGGAGCGGCGGAGAGGCTGGGTGCTTTTACATATCGCTGGAATCATATACATGTTTGTGTCGCTGGTCATTCTTTTGGAGGAGTTTTTTGTTCCTGCGCTTGGAGTTATCACAGATATTTTTGCCTTATCTCAAAGTGTAGCAGGAGCAACCATCATGGCAGCAGCCTGTTCCACCCCCAGACTCTTTGCTTTCTTCATGGGGCTCTTCCTGACGGGAGAAAAACCAGGAATCGACACTATCGTGGGCTCAGCTGTGTTCAACATCTTATTTGTGATCGGGATGTGCGCTCTGTTTTCTCGTGAAATGCTCCACTTGACCTGGTGGCCTCTCTTCAGAGACGTGTCCTTCTACATCCTGCACCTGATCCTCCTCATCATCTTCTTCCTGGACAGTGTGATCTTGTGGTGGGAGAGCCTGATGCTGGTGGGGGGTTACTCTCTGTACGTGGTCTTTATGAAGTACAATGTGCAGATCGAGAGGTTTGTGAAGGGCCTGCTGCACAAACACAGAGGAACAGTGATCGCCATGAATGAACATGGAAAGGTGAGTTTACTGTGAGAAAATAAAAACACACGGTGATTTCTGTGATGGTTTAGGCAAAATGACACATTCATCTGTTTGGGCTCTGGGATGTAAATGATCTGTTGCCCATAACAGGTCTTCCAAATATAATTATTCTGGCTCACGGTACGTTCAGGTTTTGTTTTGTCTCAGTTTGTTTGTCTTTGAAATACAGGACCAGTCAAAGGTTTGGACTTTTTTATTTCAGTTTCATCTTTATTTCCATGATTATTTACACTGCTCTTACTGAAGCATCAAAACTATGAATGGACTGATACAGAATATGGCAAACAAACATAACTCAAAATGTGTTAGATTTAAAAAAAAATTAATTAAAACAGCCTTTACCCTTTGCTTTGATCACTGGTTTGCACTTTGGGTATTTCCTGACCCTGACACAGCTGTGAAGTGAAAACCATTTCAGGGACTTCATCCTGAAGCTCACTGAGGAAAGGACTTTCAGCACAATCCACAAAGCCAAAGGCTGGAGACTGACCGTCTGAATCTAAAATATAAAATAAATTTGGTTGAGCTATTAAACTTTTTTCTTTGTTACATAATTCCATATTTCTGCTTCGTAGATTTGACTTCTTCTGTGGTCATATAAAATGTAGAAAATGAAAAAACACTGAACGAGGCTGTGTCCAAACTTCTGACTGTAGGTGTAGGTATTTGTAGTTATGAATCACTTTCAGGGCATAGAAACAAAAATCTCTGAAAAGTCCGGCTGGTTATAATTCGGTCTATGGATTAATTTTGGTATTTAAATACAAAACTGGAAATAAGGAAAAACAAATTCTCCATATTTTCCAAATAATTAGATAAAACTTCATTACAAACACAAGGGATGAGACAAGATCTCGCACACAGTAAAAATGATCTTGTGAGATTTTTTCCTCATGTTTTTACGTTTGGATTGGGAAAAAAAGTACAGGCGAGTTACATTTTTTGAGAAGCTGCTGTGCTAAAAAGACGGCAGGAATATGAAATAAAGTAAATAAAACTGGGATAAACATTGCATGTATTTATTGTTGCCTAAATAATGTTAAATCTCGTGTTGTCTCGTTCTCATAGACTCAGTCTCGTGTCTCTTCTCGTCTTGTGGAAATTGTCCCTCGTCCAGCCCTGATGAACCCTGGACGTTGTTCTAAGGTTTAAGCTCGGCTCTTTTGCAGGAGACAGTTGGAGATGGGTCAGATGAAGCTTCTAGAAACCACAGTGGAAGCCACAAAGACGTGAGACGCTCAGGGTCTCGGCGGGAGGAGGCGGGCGAGGCCGGGGTGGAGGTGGCAGAGGAGCTTCAGCCTCTGTCTCTGCGGTGCCCCGGGTCCCGGTGCGCCCGCCTGGTGCACCTGCTGCGCCTGCCCCTTCTGCTCCCGCTGTGGGTCACTCTGCCCGACGTCCGCAAACAGGTGCCACACAAACTGCCCCTTTCTTTAGGCGCGGTACGTGTCGGTATGTTTCAGTTTTGTTTCATTCGAGCAGGTCTGAGGAATCGTTCTCACCACTTCAACATGTTTAGTTCCACCTGGTGATGTCATGAGTTGGTGCTCTCCGTCACATGAGCTCCTCCTCTGTTTTAAAGTACAAATATCTTCATTAGATCATTTCATGATCATGACGATCCCTGTGTCTGTGTGGAGTTTGCATGTTCTCCCTGTGTCTGTGGAGTTTGCATGTTCTCCCTGTGTCTGTGGAGTTTGCATGTTCTCCCTGTGTCTGTGGAGTCTGCATGTTCTCCCAGTGTCTGTGGAGTCTGCATGTTCTCCTTATGTCTGTCTGTGTGGAGTCTGCATGTTCTCCCTGTGTCTGTGGAGTTTGCATGGTCTCGCTGTGTCTGTGCAGAGTTTGCATGTTCTCGCTGTGTCTGTCTGTGTGGAGTTTGGATGTTCTTCCTGTGTCTGTGGAGTTTGGATGTTCTACCTGTGTCTGTGTGGAGTTGCATGTTCTCTCTGTATCTGTGTGGAGTTTGCATGTTCTCCCTGTGTCTGTGTGGAGTTTGCATGTTCTCAATGTGTCTGTGGAGTTTGCATGTTCTCCCTCTGTCTGTGTGGTGTTTGCATGTTCTCAATGTGTCTGTGGAGTTTGCATGTTCTCCCTGTGTCTGTGTGGAGTTTGCATGTTCTCAATGTGTCTGTGGAGTTTGCATGTTCTCCCTGTGTCTGTGTGGAGTTTGCATGTTCTCCCTGTGTCTGTGTGGAGTTTGCATGTTCTCTCTGTATCTGTGTGGAGTTTGCATGTTCTCCCTGTGTCTGTGTGGAGTTTGCATGTTCTCAATGTGTCTGTGGAGTTTGCATGTTCTCCCTGTGTCTGTGTGGAGTTTGCATGTTCTCCCTGTGTCTGTGTGGAGTTTGCATGTTCTCAATGTGTCTGTGGAGTTTGCATGTTCTCCCTGTGTCTGTGTGGAGTTTGCATGTTCTCAATGTGTCTGTGGAGTTTGCATGTTCTCCTTGTGTCTGTGTGGAGTTTGCATGTTCTTCCTGTGTCTGTGTGGTGTTTGCATGTTCTCCCTGTGTCTGTGTGGAGTTTGCATGTTCTCCCTGTGTCTGTGTGGAGTTTGCATGTTCTCCCTGTGTCTGTGTGGAGTTTGCATGTTCTCCCTGTGTCTGTGGTGTTTGCATGTTCTCACTGTGTCTGTGGAGTTTGCATGTTCTCCCTGTGTCTATGTAGAGTTTGGATGTTCTACCTGTGTCTGTGTGGTGTTTGCATGTTCTCCCTGTGTCTGTGGCATTTTCATGTTCTACCTGTGCCTGTGTGGTGTTTGGATGTTCTCTCTGTGTCTCCTCGGTTTCCTCAATCAGCTCCAAACTTGCTCCACCTCTGGGTCAGATCCTCCAGCTCAGGTCTGGTCCAAGACCAGCTGAAGATCACAGAGGCCCCGGGTTCAGCGCTGTGGGGCCCACTGTTCCCAGAGGCAGTGGAGGACGGGTCAAATGCAGAGGACAGATAACGGGGACAATAAAGTGACCCTTAACCTTCACTTTAAGCTTCATTTGTGTTTGTTTTTTTTAGGAATCGCGGAAGTTCGTGGTCCTGTCTCTGCTGGGGTCGCTGGTGTGGATGAGCCTCTTCTTGTATCTGATCCAGTGGTGGACTCATAAGGTCAGATCCTCTAACAGTGTGAGATGTTTTATTTTATTTAGACAAATGCAGGGAACAATCAAGAGAGACACAAAGACTTTTGAACAATGCCACTAGAGCGCGACAGAGAGCGACTTTACAGATCCTCAGGGAAATTCAGGTTTTTCTTTTTTTTTTATTTAGTGAAAATGATGGATGGAGCTTCAGTAGTTGACCTAAATAAATAAAACACTCAGGCCTTACGTAACTGGACCAAATAAAGTCCTTATCACTGTGTATCAGAGTTTCCACATGTTTTACTTTGTTTGGGATGTTCCGCACTATGGCATTAAACATCTGCCTTACATTTAACTTTAATTAAGATAAGATAATCCTTTATTTGTCCCACAATGGGGAAATTTCAGTGTCACAACGCAAGTTTCAGAAACAGTAGGAAAATAAGAGCATCAAAATCAAGATAAATAATAAGTATTTACAATCAACTAAAAAACACAACAGTGTAAAGCTCAAAGGCACAGGAACGTTGTACAATAAGTGTCTTTGATTCTGAAGTGAACAAACAGCAGTTAAAGTGACTCCAGTATAGTAATATATAATATTACTACAATAAAGTGACTCAGATGATTGTGGACAGTGCAGTGATGGACAGTGGTGGGGAAATAAATAAGTAGCAGGTAGTGACTTTAAATAATATTGCACATTGTTATTATTACTATGGAGATGACACATGGTTGCTATGGAGATGACACATGGTTGCTATGGAGATGACACATGACTAGCATTGTTCATTATACAGTCTGACAGCAGCAGGAAGGAAAGACCTGCGAAATCTCTCCTTTACACAGCGAGGGTGAATCAGTCTGTCACTGAAGCTGCTCTCCAGAGCAGACAGGGCGTCCTGCAGGGGGTGACCCTCATGGTCCAACATAGACATGAGTTTAGCCAGGACCCTCTTGTCCCCCACCTGCTGCACCGAGTCCAGAGGACAGCCCAGGACTGAGCTGGACTTCTTGATGATCTTGTCCAGTTTCTTCTTCTCCCTCTCTGTGATGCTGCTGCTCCAGCAGACCACACCGTACAGGATGGCTGATGCCACCACAGAGTCATAGAAGGTCCTCAGGAGTGGCCCTCTCACTCCAAAGGACCGCAGTCTCCTCAGGAGATAGAGCCGACTCTGGCCCTTCCTGTACAGTGCATCTGTGTTATGAGTCCAGTCCAGTTTATTGTTCAGATGAACACCCAGGTACTTGTAAGAGTCCACTCTCTCAATGTCTCTTCCCTGGATCTTCACTGGTGGGGGGGCAGTAGAGTGGCGTCTGCGGAAGTCCACCACCATCTCCTTGGTCTTCCCCGTGTTGATGAGAAGGTGGTTCCGGTGACACCAGTCCACAAAGTCCTGCGTTAGTCCTCTGTACTCCGCGTCGTCATCATCCATGATGAGACCGATGATGGCGGAGTCATGGGAGAACTTCTGCAGGACACAGCTGTCCGTGTTGTGTCTGAAGTCTGCAGTATAGAGGGTGAAGAGGAAGGGCGCGAGGACCGTGCCCTGGGGCGCCCCCACACTGCAGGTCATGAGATCAGACACACAGTGCTGGGCTCTCACAAACTGGGGCCGGTTTGTGAGGTAGTCCAGAATCCACTCAGCCAGGTCACAGTCCACTCCTGCCCACTCCAGCTTGTCCCTCAGGAGCAGCGGCTGGATGGTGTTGAAAGCACTGGAGAAGTCGAAGAATAAGATTCTCACAGTGCTGCCGGGCCTCTCCAGGTGGGACAGCGAGCGGTGCATCAGAGAGATGATGGTGTCCTCTACTCCGATGCCGGGCCGATACGCGAACTGCAGCGGGTCCATTGCTGAGCTCACCGTGGAGCGGAGGTGACCCAGGACAAGCCTCTCCAGAGTCTTCATCAGATGAGACATGAGAGCCACTGGCCTGAAGCTGTTGAGGTCCTTGGCGTGCGGTGTCTTGGGCACAGGTACCACACAGGAGGTCTTCCAGAGCTGTGGCACCACCTTCAGCTTCAGGCTCAGGTTGAAGACATGCTCCATAACTCCACACAGCTCATCTGCACAGGACTTAAGGAGCCTGGGGCTGATCCCGTCTGGTCCAGCAGCTTTCCTACTCCTTATCCGGCTCAGTTCTCTCCTAACCTGAGTTGTTGTGAAAGACAAAGAGCAGGGGCGTGTGCTGGAGGTCCACTTGAAGTGGATTCGGGGGTTGTGGGGCTGAGGCAGAGGTGTGAGGAGGTGGCAGTCTGGGCCTTTGTGCAGGAGACAAGGTGAGCCCATGCAGCGGTGCGGGGGGAGGGGTGGGTGATTGATCAAACCTCAGGAAGTGAGAATTCAGATCGTTCACCCACTGTTGGTCTCCCTTTGTCTGGACAGGCGGAGGACTGAAGCCAGAGACACTCTTCATACTTCTCCACACCTCCCTGACATTCCGCTGCTGCAGCTGCTGTTCCATCTTCCTCCTGAAGTTGGCCCTAGCCTGTCTGATTTTCCTCCTCAGCTTCCTCTGTACAGTCCTCAGCTCCTCTTTGTTCCCGGACCTGAAAGCTCTCTTCTTCTCCTTCAGCAGAGTTTTAATGTCCCAGGTAATCCACGGCTTGTTGTTTGGAAAACACCGCACCGTCCGAGAGGGTACAGTGTTTCAAAACAGAAGTTGATGTGGTCCGTAATACAGTCCGTGATAGCATTGATGTCCTCCCCATGAGGCTGGCAGAGCTCTGTCCACACAGTGGTGCTAAAGCAGTTCCTCAGAGCCTCCTCGCTCTCTGCTGTCCACCTCCTCACCACTCGGGGCTCCACAGGCTGCCTGCGCACAAGCGGTTCATACACAGGCCTTAAATGGATGATGTTGTGGTCTGCTCTTCCCGGGGGGGAGGGGTAATGAGATGTAGGCCTCCTTGACGTTGGCAAAGAATAAGTCCAAAGTTTTATTGTCTCTTGTGGGGCAGGTCACATACTGGGTGTATGTTGGCAGGACAGATGAGGGAGATGCATGGTTGAAGTCCCCGGTGGTGAGGAAGAGGGCCTGTGGATGCTGAGTCTGAAGAGAGCTGATGCAGGAGAGCAGAGTGTCACAAGCATTCTCCGCGTTAGCACTGGGAGGAATATACACAGCCAGTGTGATGACATGTGAAAACTCCCGGGGCAGGTAGAATGGCCTCATGCTAACAGCAAACAGTTCAATGTCTTTATTACACATCTGCTCCTTCACTGTACAGGGTCCAGATTTGCACCATTTCTCGTTCACGAACAGCGCTAGTCCTCCTCCCTTCTTCTTCCCGCTCTCCTCCGTCCTGTCCGCGCGCAGCAGGTGAAAGTTGTCCACGGTGACGGTAGAGTCCGGGATTAGCGGTGTTAGCCACGTCTCCGTAAAAACAATGATGCTAGCGTCCCTGTACTCCCGCTGGAATCTAACGAGCGCCGCGAGCTCATCCGTCTTGTTGGGAGGGAGCGCACGTTCCCCGTGACGACGGAGGGGAGAACCGGTCTGCAGCGTCTCTTCTTTTCCCGGAGTTTACGTCCCACGCAGCGTCCACGGCATGTCGTCCGTAGAATCTCCTCGGGGATGACATGCCTGTCCCGGGGGAACACAACAGCGCTGCGCAGCGCCATCAGCTGATCCATTGTGTAGACGAGGCGTCGGGGTCCCTTACACATCTTAAGCCGAGACAGGTAAATAATCCACCAAAAGTGCGGAAAAATGCAGCGTCGAGTGCAGCCCAAGCTTAACGAACAGTATTGAGAAAAATATTTACAAAAGTGAGGCGGTTTAAGGGCAAAAAGTTAGAAAAGTTACGAAAAGTGCGGGAGCGCTGTGACGGGCAGCAAGCGCAGCACCAGCGCCGGAATTCAATTAACTTTAATTACAAAAAGTATTGCTCAAAAATAACTTAATTCTTCCTGTGAGTCGGCCTCTCCACTGACCTGACCTGTAACGTGGCTCCACCCGCCAGATGTGTTTAATGCCACACTGTGAAACCTTCACGGCAGAACATATATAAATATATATGTAAATATAACTTAGACTTAGACAAACTTTATTGATCCACAAGGGAAATTATTTGGACACAGACGCTCAAACATCACAATATAATATAATAACAGAGAGTAACAAAAATAGATGGTGTAGCAAAAAGAGCAAAAGACACGTGTCAAATGAGACATAATTATAAAAATAAATGTAAATGTACAAGTCAAAATAAAATAGAAATATAAGTAATAAAGTAATAAACTATATAGTCACAGCTAACAAGAGACAAGAACGACAGTGCAAATACTATGCTGATTGACAGGGCATGAGGTAATCCGTTACTTGGGATTAACTTGTAGTACAGTTGTAGGGAGTATTATCTGTTACATAAGGGTGAGTTGTTGTACAACTGTATGGCGTATGGTATGAATGTAGTCCTGAATCTCTCACTGTTTGAGCGGAGCTGTAGGAGCCTGTTGGAGAATGAGCTTCTCTGTCCCTCTATAGTCTGGTGCAGTGGGTGAGTTGTTGTACAGTTGTAGGGAGTATTATCTCCTCTGTCCCTCTATAGTCTGGTGCAGTGGTTGAGTTGTTGTACAGTTGTAGGGAGTATTATCTCCTCTGTCCCTCTATAGTCTGGTGCAGTGGGTGAGCAGGAGTGTCCATGATGGAGAGCAGTTTGTCCAGTGTCCTCCTGTCCCTCACTGTGACAAATGTCTCCAGTTCACAGCCGATCACGTAACCCGCTTTATCAGTTTGTCAATCGACCAATGTCTCTTTTACTGGTGCCGCTCCCCCAGCAGACCACAGTGAAGTACAGTGCGCTGGCCACCACAGACTGGGAGAACTTCTCCAGTAACTTGCTGCACACATTGAAAGACCTGAGCTTTCTCAAGAAGTAGAGTCTGCTCATGCCCTTCTTGTAGACAGCATTACAGTTGTCCCTCCAGTCAAGTCTGTTATTCACCTGTACGCCAAGGTACTTGTAGCAGTCCACTATTTCCACGTCCTGGCCCTGGATGGTAATGGGCTCCACCGGTGTCTTCTTTCTCCTAAAGTCAATCACCAGTTCCTTGGTCTTGTCAACGTTCAGGAGCAGATGTTTGCCTGGGACCACTCCACAAAGTTTGTAATCAGTGTCCTGTACTCCAGCTCCTGTCCATCCCTGATACACCCGACCACTGCAGAGTCATCAGAGAACTTCTGCAGATGGCAGGACCCGGAACTGTACTGGAAATCAGAGGTGTACAGAGTGAACAGGAACGGAGACAGGACTGTACCCTGGGGGCCCCTACATTACTGACCAGAGCGTCAGACAGGGTGGTCCCTGTCACATGTACTGAGGCCTGCCTGACAGGTAGTCATTAAATCCAGGAGACAATGGAGGAGCTGACACCCATCCTGAGCAGCTTCTCACTCATCAGAAACGGCTGGATAGTGGTAAAAGCACTGGAGAAATCGAAGAACAATATCCTCACAGAGCCCTTAACACTATCCAGGTGAGAGTGAGCCGCTGCAGAAGATCAATTACAGCATCATCCACACTAATGTGGGACTGATAGGCAAACTGTAGAGGATCCAGGGATGGTGCCACCAGGGGTCTGAGCTGAGCCAGAACAAGTCTCTCAAACACTTTCATGACATGAGATGTCAAAGCCACTGGTCTGAAGTCATTAAGTCCAGATGGAATAGGCTTCTTGGGCACAGGCACAATGCAGGAGGTCTTCCATAGCACCGGTATCCTCTCAAGCTTCAGACTCAGTGTGTAGAGAAAGTGAAAGATCCCAGTGAGCTGAGCTGCACATGTCCTCAGCACATGGGGGTTGACTTGGTCTGGTCCAGGAGACTTGTTATGATGAATTTTCTCCAACTGCCTTTTCACCTGCGCAGGTGACAGACACAAAGAGCTGAGTTCCTCCGTGGGAGCAGGTGTGGGAGCAGAGGTGATGGGCTGATGAATGGTCGTCTGGGTGGTCTGTGGTGAGGTGTGAATTGGGCGTCTGGGAGGTGTAGAGATGGGGGACCAGGGGATGAGAAACGATTAAAATGCAAATTGAGCAGATTTGATCTGTCTGGGCTATTGTCCTGCAGCTTAGATCGAGGGCTGAAGCCAGTAATGGCCTTCATGCCTTGCCACACTTCCCTGATGTTATTCTGCTGGAGTTTTGCCTCAAGCCTTTTCCCGTACGCTTCTTGCCCTAGTCTGAGCTGGATCTTCAGCTGCTGTTGCACCCTCTTCACCTCGTCCTTATCACCAGAGTTGAAGGCCCGCTTCTTCTTATTAAGTAGATCCTTCAGCTGGCTGGTGATAAGAGTGTTGTTGGTGATGTTCTCAGGTGGCAGAGACCGTGTTCGTCCCGGAGAACGTCCTGGAGCAGGTGAGCGCCCAGGTGAACCTCCCTGTGCTCATCACGGCTCTGATCACAGCTCGCCACGGTCTGGGCGCCATGGCAACCTCCATCGCTTTAGGGAGCAACATCTATGAGGTCACTCTGGGGTAAGAGAGAGGTTTTATTTAAAAATACATGTACCGATCATGTTTCCAGAACATCTCCACCGTTTCACACTTAAAGCTCATCAGGGTCTGAAATCCGCCTCACATCTGAGGAAAGTCAGAGGCAAAAAGAACGTCTGAAGCAAGCGCTGTGTTTTGGGGTATAAGATTCTGTGGAGTAAATAAACTGCATTTATTCATTTATTTTACACTCTTTTAGCTGAGCCTCACACTGCCTCTGTGCCTTTGTGCAATACCTCTGTATGACGCGTTTACAAAGATATTATCACAGTAGCTGAGGAGAGGGCATCTGTTCCGATGCCTCCTGGAAGCCTCCCTCAGGAGGTGTTCCAGGCATGTCCCACCGGGAGGAGGCCCCGGGGAAGACCCAGTACACGCTGGAGGGACTATGTTTCTCGGCTGGCCTGGGAACGTCTTGGGGTCCTCCCGGAGGAGCTGGAGGAAGTGTCTGGGGTGAAGGAAGTCTGGGAGTTTCTATTTAGACTGTTGCCCCCGCAACCCGGACCCGGATAAGAGGAAGAAGATGGATGGATGGATTATCACAGTAACTGCACGTACATCGTACAGTCTTTTAGGATCAGGGCGTGTTGTCTGAGAGTTGGACCTGAGAATACCAACAGAAAACAGTTTCTTTTGTAAAACTGTTCCATTTGAACTAAAATATGAGCCACTGGTCCAAAGTTTGATCTCAGACCTCAGAGGCTAAACAGAACCGGGCCTGGTCTGGACCTCTGGGACCAGGTGCCACAGGGGGGCGCCACCTGCAAAACTGTTGTTGTGTCCTTAGGCAAGACACTTCACCCACATTGCCTAGTATGAAAGTGGTGTGTGAGTGATGGTGGGAGATTGGCAGCCTCTGTTCTGTCAGTCTGCCCCAGGGCAGCTGTGAGTGAACAAAGGTGTAAAGTGTCTTTGAGCGTCTTGAAGGGCACTGTATAAATCCACTGCATTATTATAATGATGATTTTTCTTGTTAGAACACACTTTTAACCGCTCCCTGTCCTCCCCGTCTCTCCGGCAGACTGCCCGTGTCCTGGCTGCTCTTCTCTGCCGTCCATGGCTGGACCCTCCTGGACATCAGCAGCTCTGGACTCATTTGTTTCGTCTCATTATTTTTTTTCGCACTCGTCTTTTTAATCATTTCTTTTGCTTCTTGCAAACTAAAGATCAGGAGGATGTTGGGGTTCAGCCTGGTGCTGCTTTACTGTCTCACGTTTTTACTGAGCGTGATGTTGAAACACCATGATGTTTTTAGGGCGTACTGTCAGGGGCTCAACGCCTGAGGGTTTGATCCCTGCTCAGATCTGTCTCCATCCTCAAGTTTCCCTTTTAAGACAATTTTTATCATTCTAATCACTTAAAGAGTTACCATAGTTACAGTTTAATTGAATTTGGCCATCGTCTTCCTGTGCACATAAGGAAAAGTGATAAAGGACAAGTTTACGTAAATGTCTCTGCTATAAATATAAAAGCTTAAAGAGCCCGTGTCACACTGTCCTCTGTCCTAATGTCGTCTCCTCGTCACAGACCTGGAGTTGTGTTTGTTTCATTCACATGTTTAACACACAAACCTGCAGATTTAACACGAGTTCTCTCAAACTGAAAACACTCTGTTCCACCTTGTGATGTCATCATGTGGTGATACAGAAAGTGCTCCACTGTGTTTTTAAACTCCACACATTTTCACTAGAATTACTGAAATAATTTCAGCCAATCTATACTGAACTAAAGGGAAAAGGAGTTGTTCACTTGGAACTACCACTTGATGACATCACAAGGTGGAACAGAGCGTTTGGAGCTTTGGAGATGTAGACAGACTAATAACTAGAAAAGCACTCAGAGAGCGCAGACCTCCGCCAAGCAGCTCAGTTTTCAAAGTGATCCAGAATCCAGGATTTCTTCTGGATCATCACCAAAATCTAATCATCTGTTGGATTTACCATTAGGAACATTTCCTGAAAATTTCATCAAGATCCGTCCATAACTTTTTGAGTTATCTTGCTAACTAACAAACAAACAAACAAACAAACAAACAAACAAACAAACAAACAGACAGACGCAGGCGAAAACATAACCTCCTTGGCGGAGGTAATAAAGAGTTCCTCAAACATGTGAATGAAACAAACACAACTCCAGGTCTGTTTGTGAGGAGGAACATCAGTTGAACATGAAGCTCACAGGAGTCACTGTTGTGAACAGGAAAGTGTAACAGAACAACACTTTTCTCCACTGTGAAAATGGGACTAAATCTAGACTAGAACAGGACCAAAACAAGTCCTTACCTGGACAAAACTAGGCTCAAATCAGGACCCAAGAAGGAAAAGTGTGAACCTACCCTATTGATACTGCGCAGCTAATGTCATCTACATTTTCTGGGGGTGATGCTAACCGTAGGCTCTGATCTGTCTGGAACTCTGTTTCTCAAGTTAGACTTTAATCTTAGTTTTATTTGAACACAGTCTGACTCTGAACTCCACCTGAGCTGATCTGTGCTGTTAAACAAGTCCCTCTAAAGAATATGAAAATGTGCTCTTTTCCATTCTGTCTATTATTCTTGGGTTTTCAGACAATCTTGAAACTGCTGAACATTCTGGCATAGACATACACGTAGAACACCCCCAGCGTGATGTCAGTGCAAACAATCAATTCAAACTTAACGTAACTTGTAAAATATGAAGTTTAAGAGCACAAATGGAACAGAAGCTTCACTTGGACAGGGATGTGTTGAGAAAAAGCAAATTATATGAAGTGTGTTTTTAGATTCTCTGATGTTAAAACCTGAGTTTTTTTTGTCATTGTTTTTATATTTACAGAGAAACCACAGACTGGAACACAACACTTAAATCAATTTAATGCACTGTCTGTAATTACACATGTTTTTGTATTTTGTAGAGTTCTGATTTATTTTTGATAATGAAAAGTTTCCCCGTGTCCCCGTCTGCCCCAAATTCTGATTTATGATGAAACGTTTGGATAGTGTTTTTGTCCATTTATTGTGCCGTTTATTTAGACCGAATAAAGTCTTCGAAATAAGTCTTCTTCATAATAAATGTCTTAAAGTGCCTATGGCAGGTTGGACCACTAATTTTTACTAAAACACAGTTAAAAAACATTATATTTAAGATTGTATTAAAAATTGTAAAAAAAAAAAAAAAAAATCCAATTTCCTGTTACCTAGCAACCATGTCGTACACTGGGACAAAACTCCTAACATCACAGAAATTACGATTTGACAAATAAAAACCTTTATTTTGTTGAAATCATGTTTAAAATATTGGAAAATTCTTGTGTAAATTGAATTTTCCCAGTGTGATGTCACCAGTGTGAAACTTGTTTCTTGGTTTGTGTAAAACTACGATTTAAATTTGTAACTTTAAATTTGTTTTTATTCGTCCAGACAAGTCAAAGTTTGAGAATCGCCAGAACCTGTCACAGGCGCTTCAAGCATTTTAGAACATTTGAATGTATAATTGACTACAGCTTTTATAAAGTGTGTGTATGTGACAGTTTGTGTGAATACATTTTTATTTTCATCATTGTGTTTTGTGTAACTGAATGGCTGTATTCTGTGTAATTGTGTATAAAGTAATGATCTAACTAAGCCGGTATGATTTTAAAGAGAGAGTAGAACTATAGCTGTAATCCTCTTAGCGTCTTCAGATCGGCTATTAGCCATTGTGCTGATCCAGTGTGAACACTGCTGTGTCCTACATTCTGTGACAGAGGAACCGCTCCACACACCCGTGTAAATGTGCACTTTTTTTACCTCTTATCGTAATGGTGAGTTTGTGTCTCATGTTTGTCACTTCTGTGTCATACTTGTGTATTTAACGTGTATTAACTTGTATTTTTGTATTTTTTGTGAGTGTGTTGACAGCTAAAGCCAGTGTGCCATGACTGCAGTGATTGTGTGGGATTTTACCTGAGCAGAGAGCTGCCTTTGCCCCCGTCTGTGTGCCGTATCTGCCCGTCCGTCGTGTCTGCCCGTCCGCCGTGTCTGCCCGCCCGCCGTGTCTGCCCGCCCGCCGTGTCTGCCCGCCCGCCGTGTCTGCCCGTCTGCCGTGTCTGCCCGCCCGCCGTGTCTGCCCGCCCGCCGTGTCTGCTGCTGTAGAGATCCTCAGAGATGTTGTGCAGTCGAAGGAAACGTCTTCAGATCTCCCGTGTTCTCTTCTTGCTCTTGTGGGTGTGTCTTTGTGCCCTGTACCAGCTGACCGTCAGTGCCAGGCTCCACGTGGGCATCACTCTGCCCCAGACCGGCCTGGACTTTGGGCAGGGGTCAGCAGAGGGGCCAGAGGAGAATCTGACAGAAGACAGTGTTTCACATGAGTCTGGACACATGGAGACATCCACAGAGACACAGACCCCAACACCTCCCCGTCCCTCTAATAAGACTCTAGTCCACTGTGTATATTTGGCCCCCCTGCCCCCTCCTGTGACCCCCCTCCCCGCCCCTCCTGAAGCTCCGTCCAGCCCGTCGCCTCCAGGGGGCGCCCCTCACGCACAGGGGGACTACCCAGAGGACCTGTTCAGCATCGAGGACCGGCGGCAGGGCTGGGTGGTCCTCCACATCCTGGGCATGATGTACATGTTTGTGTCTCTGGCCATCGTTTGTGACGAGTTCTTCGTTCCAGCGCTAGGGGTGATCACAGATAAACTGTCCATCTCAGATGATGTGGCTGGAGCCACGTTCATGGCGGCTGGAGGGTCAGCTCCAGAGCTCTTCACCTCTCTGATCGGAGTCTTCATCGCTCACAGTAACGTGGGCATTGGAACTATCGTGGGCTCAGCTGTGTTCAACATCTTATTTGTGATCGGGATGTGCGCTCTGTTTTCTCGTGAAATGCTCCACTTGACCTGGTGGCCTCTCTTCAGAGACGTGTCCTTCTACATCCTGCACCTGATCCTCCTCATCATCTTCTTCCTGGACAGTGTGATCTTGTGGTGGGAGAGCCTGATGCTGGTGGGGGGTTACTCTCTGTACGTGGTCTTTATGAAGTACAATGTGCAGATCGAGAGGTTTGTGAAGGGCCTGCTGCACAAACACAAGAAGATTGTGAAGGTCATCGCTTTGGAGGAGCCAGAGAAGGTGAAAAGCACTTTTGTATTTTGTTGTAATTCAAAAAAGAATCCGTGAAACAGGAAGCCCCTGTGCTTTGTGTATTTAGTCACCTTCAGTTTGGAGTCTGACTCACAGTCCAACTGAGAAACATGTTTGATATAAGATTATTATCAGCAGAGCAGAGCTCCTCAGGCTTCATCAGACCAAATATGAACGTTTTCTTCCAGGTGAATGGTGGCACTGTGGAGCAGGGGCCCATGATTCTGGAGGACAAGAACCGCCTGAAGGTAAAGACACGCCCACATGAAGCTTTAAAGGACCATGTCACACTATCTGTTCTAATGTCGTCTCCTCGTCACACAGACCTGGAGTTGTATTTTGTTTCATTCACATGTTTAACACACAAACCTGCAGATTTAACACGAGTTCTTCTCTCAAACTGAAAACACTCTGTTCCACCTTGTGATGTCATCATGTGGTGATACAGGAAGTACTCCACTGTGTTTTTAAACTCCACACACCTTCACTAGAATCATTTGGATCATTTCAGTCCTGGAATTGCCGATCTCTACTGAACTAAAGGTAAAAGGAGCTGTTCACTTGAAAACTACCACTTGATGACATCACAAGGTGGAACAGAGCGTTTGGAGCTTTGGAGATGTAGACAGACTGTAAACAAAACACAACTCTTTTGTCCATGTCTCCTCAGTTAAAGCCGGCTCTTCAGCGTGGGGGGAGCTCCGCCTCTTTACACAACAGCACCATGAGGAACACCATCTTCCAACTCATGATCCACACGCTGGATCCTCTGGGAGAAGGTCAGCTCCTGTTCCTGTGTGTGGAGTCCCCGTGTGACGTCCCTGTGTGTGACGTCCCTGTGTGTGGAGTCCCTGTGTGTGACGTCCCTGTGTGTGGAGTCCCCGTGTGTGACGTCCCTGTGTGTGACGTTCCTGTGTGTGACGTCCTCGTGAGTGACGTCCCTGTGTGTGGAGTCCCTGTGTGTGATGACCCTGTGTGTGACGTCCCCGTGTGTGACGTCCCTGTGTGTCCCTGTGTGTGACGTCCCTGTGTGTCCCCGTGTGTGACGTCCCCGTGTGTGACGTCCCCGTGTGTGGAGTCCCCATGTGTGACGTCCCTGTGTGTGACGTCCTTGTGAGTGACGTCCCTGTGTGTGGAGTCCCTGTGTGTGGAGTCCCTGTGTGTGGAGTCCCTGTGTGTGACGTCCCTGTGTGTGATGTCCCTGTGTGTGGAGTCCCTGTGTGTGGAGTCCCTGTGTGTGACGTCCCCGTGTGTGGAGTCCCCGTGTGTGACGTCCCCGTGTGTGATGTCCCCGTGAGTGACGTCCCTGTGTGTGGAGTCCCCGTGTGTGACGTCCCCGTATGTGGAGTCCCCGTGTGTGGAGTCCCCGTGTGTGACGTCCCTGTGTGTGACGTCCTTGTGAGTGACGTCCCTGTGTGTGGAGTCCCTGTGTGTCCCCGTGTGTGACGTTCCCGTGTGTGACGTCCCTGTGTGTGACGTCCCTGTATGTGACGTCCCTGTGTGTGATGTCTGTGTGTCCCTGTGTGTGATGTCCCTGTGTGTGATGTCCCTGTGTGTGATGTCTCTGTGTGTGTCCCTGTGTGTGATGTCCCTGTGTGTCCCTATGTGTGATGTACGTGTGTGATGTCTCTGTATGTCCCTGTGTGTGATGTCCCTGTTTGTCTCTGTGTGTGATGTCCCAGTGTGTGATTTCCCTGTTTGTCTCTGTGTGTGATGTCCTCGTGTGTGATGTCTCTTTGTGTCCCCGTGTGTGATGTCTCTGTGTGTCCCCGTGTGTGATGTCCCTGTGTGTCTCTGTGTGTGAAAGTGAGGAGACAGTGAGACGCCTCTGTCCTTGTCTCACAGATTATCATGTGTCCCATTTGAGGCTCTAAGACCAGATTGTCCATAATCAGATCATAAGCACGTCTGTCTCTCACTGAGCGCGTGCAGTTCATACTCTACAGTGACAGCACACTGGGGGCGTTCTATGTATATGTGTATGACGAAATGTTCAGCAGTTACCATGGTGACACAATGCACACATTAGCAAACACAGGCTGATACATTTTTACATTGTTCTATTTAGGAGTTTGATTTTCAACAAAAAGCTGAGAGTGTCTCACTGAAAACGTTTTGGCTAATGCTAATGCTAATGCTAGCTAACGGTCATGTTCTTTAGAGGAACTTGTTTAGCAGCACAGATCAACTCACCTGGTGGAGTTCAGATCAGTCAGGTCTATGCTCCGATTCAAGTCTAACAAAGCCTCAGACAGAGAAGTGCCTACTGTTAGCATCACAGGCCCAGGGAATGTTGATGATTTTATTCACCCTCGCTGTGTTAAAGAGAGATTTCGCAGGTCTTTCCTTCCTGCTGCTGTCAGACTGTATAATGAACAATGCTAGTCATGTGTTATCCCCATAGCAACCATGTGTCATCTCCATAGTAACAATAACAATGTGCAATATTATTTAAAGTCACTTCACCTGCTACTTATTTATTTCCCCACCACTGTCCATCACTGCACTGTTCACAATCATCTGAGTCACTTTATTGTAGTAATATTATATATTACTGTACTGGAGTCACTTTAACTGCTGTTTGTTCACTTCAGAATCAAAGACACTTATTGTACAACGTTCCTGTGCCTTTGAGCTTTACACTGTTGTGTTTTTTAGTTGATTGTAAATACTTATTATTATTTATCTTGATTTTGATGCATGTTCTTATTTTCCTACTGTTTCTGAAACTTGTGTTGTGACACTGAAATTTCCCCATTGTGGGACAAATAAAGGATTATCTTATCTTAATTGAGCAGCAAAGGATCCATAGATGTCTGTGTTATCGTTATCTAAAAGGAAATGTCTTTTATACTGATCTGAGTCCATTTCTTGTTTTTGAAGGTAAATTTAAGGATAAGGCTGAGACTCTGAACAGTGTGGCCAGCAAGAAAACCAAAGGAAAAACTCAGGACAAAAAAGAAGGTAATTTGAAACAAATAAAATTTTATGACGCTATTTGCCCTCGCCCATCTGTCTTTACATTCTGGTCGGTCTTTACACTCTGGTCGGTCTTTACATTCTGGTCGGTCATTACACTCTGGTCGGTCTTTACATTCTGGTCGGTCATTACACTCTGGTCGGTCTTTACATTCTGGTCGGTCATTACACTCTGGTCGGTCTTTACACTCTGGTCGGTCTTTACACTCTGGTCGGTCATTACACTCTGGTCGGTCTTTACACTCTGGTCGGTCTTGACACTCTGGTTGATTATTTTCTCAGATGGGGTTCAGAAGCCGGAGCAGAGCAAAGAGCTGGACCCTCCTAAATCTCCAGACACAGAGAAGAAGGAGACAGAAGACATGAAGGTACTGTCCCCACATGGACACGCCCGGGGGTTTACAGAAAGAGCAGGAGTCAGTCTTTGGTGCCGTTATATGTAAGACTCAGACTCACACAGCGCCCTCCACTGGTATTGTGATAAATGTGCAGCTACATCCAGGATTCCTGTTTCTGTCACACACTTCAGAATATTATCTGGATCAACTGACCACTGATCTTGGATTAATCCTTTATTCCAGAGCTCCAAATGCTCTGGTCCACCTTGTGATGTCATCAAGTGGTAGTTTTTAAGTGAACAGCTCCTTTTACCTTTAGTTCAGTAGAGATTGAAATGATCCAAATGATTCTAGTGAAGGTGTGTGGATGTGGCAGTGTGGTCTGTGGGTGGGCTTCCTTTGTGTCACTAGCCCTCTGACCTGTGCACTTCCTGGTCCCCCTGCTGTACCTCCGCGTTCTCCACTTCACCTCGCTCTTTAGTCGACTTCACTAAGTTAGTTTGATCCTAACACGGTTGTTCCATTTAGTGCCGTGGCCTGTTACCTGGCGCTGCATGTTCTCCGTATACGTCATCGCTGGTCCAGGATAGTCGCGTTTTCCTGTGAGGCAAAAGTTGTATGTTGGAGCTACGGACCTTCGGTGCCTGTTTGGCTGTAGGATGAGAAGTAACTTCATTTTTATTTCTAGATGTGACTCCTGGGAGCTGTGGTGTGCGTGCTGGAGCCGTCACCTTGCTCTTTTCTAAATGTGATTGACGAGATGGAGTTGTCCATCCTGCTCCATTCAGATGGGCCTGACCTGTGAATCCCGATGTGTTAACTTACTCCCCAACTTGTTATTTCATGGACTTTGAGCTGAAGTATTGAAATACACAGAACTATTTATGAACATGTCCTCTCAAATATATTATGTGTAAAATAAGTAGAACTTATTTAAAAATAGGACCTTGCCTCTGTGTAATCAAGAACAAACCTGTGTGAGCTTTTAGTTCTTTTCTGGCCTATGCCTGTGGCGTTGATTGGTTATAATTTAGCTACTTTATTATTTTTCTTGACCATCACCGCTCGTTTTGCTACATGGATTTTAAAAACCCAGTGGAGCACTTCCTGTATTACCACATGACATCACAAGGTGGAACGGAGTGTTTTCTGTTTGGGAGAAGAACTCAGCCTAAATCTGAGTTTGTGTGTGAAACGTGAATGAAACAAGAACAAAACAGGTTCTGAAACAGAACTGTACATATGTATTTGATGAGGTAATGACATTAGAACAGATCAGGGAACAGTTTCATTTAGACCCTTTAAATGAACCGTGTGTTTTGAATCAGTGGAACAAAAGCCTGTGTTTTCTGTCTGGAGGTGGCACTAGTGTCCAGTCTCTAACTGCACACATTACACTGAGTGTCCATTCTGAAACTGACCTGAAGCTACACACAGACCAGTCCCAGTATCAGTGGAGGGACCTGTATGCTCCTCAGTTGTGCGCCCCCTGGAGGCTGATCTGAGCAGCGAGCTCTGTCTCTGCTTTAGGATGATGTTCCTGCAGACAGCGGCTCTGAAGAGTTTGATGACTCCAGTGACAGTGAAGAAAGTGAGAGTGAGGAGAGTGAAGAAGAAGAGGAGGGAGAGGAGGAGGAGCCTCTGTCTTTAGAATGGCCTGACACCAAACGGAAACAGGTCACATACCTGCTCCTCCTGCCCATCGTTCTCCCTCTGTGGCTTACGGTGCCTGACGTCCGGAACCAGGTGAAAGAGAATCAAGAAAGAGTCAATAAGCGTTAATGTTATAATAACATTTTGTATTCTGCAGAAATCCAGAAAGTTCTTTGTGATGACGTTCCTGGGGTCGATCATTTGGATTGCCATCTTCTCCTACCTCATGGTGTGGTGGGCCCATCAGGTAATGTAGAAGTACTGGTACTAGTACTAGTACTGGTACTGGAATCATCACTGTTATAACTGTATAAGACACTGTAATAACGGGTTAATACGGTTTATCTAATCAGGCTCCAGACTCATGTGTGTCACTCTTCAAACTTTAGTAAAATCCAGTAGAAAGAAAAAGAGAAAAGCACAGACATCTTCACTGTCCACAAATGCAAACAGCTCTTCCATCTGCATGATTTCACCTGAACTGGCCGTATGACAGTGAAACAGGCTGAAGCACGTCTGTTGGCGTCACCGTGTTTATTTTGGTTCATTTGGGCATTGCCCAAACCTCAATACAAGATGGATTCTGGTGATTTGTGACTCACAAATATCAGAGAATCTATCTTTCTGTGTGAGGTGAAATCATATCATCAAATCCCCAGTGTGATGATAATAATGACACAAGTTCTGCCTTTTGCTTCTGTTGAACCTCTGAGTTTATGGAACCTTCTCACAGATGTTAGTTTTCCTGTTTTTTCCCCTTTGTGTGTGACGTATTTTATGTAAAATATCGATACGCTTCAGCCATAACTCCAGTATTTCCTGTTGTGTGTAGGTGGGTGAGACGATCGGTATCTCAGAGGAGATCATGGGGCTCACCATCCTGGCAGCAGGCACCTCCATCCCGGACCTCATCACCAGCGTCATCGTGGCACGGAAAGGTCTGGGCGACATGGCCGTGTCCAGCTCTGTGGGCAGCAACATCTTTGACATCACCGTGGGGTCAGTGTGGAACCAGAACTCCAACTGAAAACAGAAGACTAACCAACATTATTATAAAATAATATAAAATAATATAAAATAAAATAGTGACAAAGTGAAAAACTGTTGGCTAATGCTAATGCTAGCTTCTGAGTGTAATTTTAGGTTTGACAGAGAGTTCTTTAACAACACAAATCACCTGTTGTAGTTCCAACTAAGTCCGTTCTTTCTGGTCAGATTGTGTTTGATTGTGTTGAAAGATTGTTTTTTTTTGTTTGTAGTACTTTTATTGTCCCTGTAGGGAAATTGTCCTCTGCATTTGACCCGTCCCTTCAGGAGCCGTGGGCGGCACATGAGGCGCCCGGGGACCATCTCCATGATCTTATTGCTGGTCTTGGTCAGGACCTCAGCTGGAGTATTTTATGGAGCAGGTTTTTGGTTTGATGGGGGAAACCCAGGGATCGAACCCGGAACCTTCTTGCTGTGAGGCATGAGTGCTAGCCACTCAGCCACTGTGCTGCTAATTAAAATAGCCTCAGACAGACCAGTGCCTACAGTTAACAGCACACAGGGAATGCAGATGTCAGCCCCAGTACAGACGTGTATAGGAGCTTCTTCTATCATCTCTGAAGCTCCTCTCTCTGTGTTTTCAGTCTCCCGGTGCCCTGGCTCCTGTACTCGTCCACACATGGCTTCGCCCCGGTAGCGGTCAGCAGTAACGGACTCTTCTGCGCCATCGTGCTCCTCTTCCTCATGCTGCTCTTCGTCATCGTCTCCATCGCCTGCTGCAAGTGGAAGATGAACAAATTCCTGGGCTTCACCATGTTTCTGCTCTACTTCATCTTCCTGGTGCTCAGCGTGATGCTGGAGGACCGCCTCATCATCTGCCCAGTGTCCATCTGAGGCCCTGACCACCGTCTGAGGCCCTGACCACCGTCTGAGGCCCTGACCACCGTCTGAGGCCCTGACCAATCAGGTTTGAGAAGGCGTTAGAGAGACTGTCACCACGGTAACCTGTAGTAAACAATGTCCAGAGCAGACATGTTGTGAGTGTAGGATTTTACTCAAAAACTCATTCAAACTAACAGCTTTTTCATTTGACAGTCATAATTGGGCTTTTTATATTTATAAAATGTGAATAAATGTTGAAAAGAAATCCTTTTAGGTATTGCATTTTCATCTTTTATAAGACAGGCCTGAAGTAAACAGAATAATTATCAGTGGCTGTGTCCATATGGTGTACAGAGTTTTATATGTTCCTCTCGCCACATTTGCCACAGCAACAGAACCCATGTTCCATCCATGGATCTGTACTTCCATGTTCCATCCATGGATCTATACTTCCATTTATTCTTATATCTGGGCCTTATATACTCCAGCACTGGTCCTGACAGCCCATTACAGACAGAGTTTCCAAACGCTGATGCCCACAGCCCCGTACGGTCCGTAGAGATCTGTGCCCACGGCCTTCAGCCTTTTAGCAGCAGCTAAACAAAACTTCTTCCTAGTTTTGGGCCTCAGGCTTCGACAGCGCAGACGTCCTCACAAAACTCTTCAAATGAGGAAAGAATCATTTGTCCCCAAACCCAAGTGGAGTTAATATGATTAACTTAGATTCAGGAGCTGGACCGCGCCTCAACCTCCTCGCCAGCCAACCACAGCTCATCTGGACCACGCCTTCAATTACCCAGAAGCCCTATTTAAACAGCCTATCCCGACAACACCGTCAGTGTCGGCTCTCTCGACTCCCTCCCACCCCGTGTCTCTCGTCCATCCTTCAGTCCGAAGACATCATCGTTAAGGAGGGGGGGTTCCGAATCAGCTGGGTGACCATTTTGGATTGGAGACGGAGCCCCCGCCCTGAGTCTCCCCCAGCCGTCACATCTATTCACCGTCAATAAACGTCTTTATCGTATTTCATCGTTGTGGCGTGGTCCTTGCTAGTGAAGAGTGTTTTAATGCACAATGAGAAGAGATTCTTTTAGAAGTTAAATACACAGATTATTGTCTGACAGCAGGTTACAGATGTGTTTGGGACTTTACTGCATGTTTTATATTTTTACATTTTTACATATGTGGTAACACTTCATAATAACTGCACTTTTAATGTCTAAATAAAGAATCAACAAAGACTTAATTCTAATGAATGAATTGTCTAAGAATGCTTCAGTCTCAGTAACTACTGCAATTAATACTGTAAAGTGTGAAGAACACACTAAACCTGAATAATTCTGAATACACTGTGTTCATTATGATTTAAGTCTTTGTTCTTTATTTATTAAAGCAATTAAAAGAGCTGGTGATTAAAAGAGTTGGTATTATAAAGCACTACAGTCTGTTCATGCACAACTATGAAACTTTATAGAATGTGATAATATTTCAAACAGGAGGAAATGGATTTTATCTTTAATGAAAAACTCTTACAAATAATTCTTGGTGTTACAAGTGATAAATAATACTGCCGCTACAACAGATACTGTAAACATACAGACATCATGTTAGTCACAAAGTGGTCCACTGTCACTGAAGGCTTCAACTCCAGCTTCTCCAGCATCAAGTCCAAAGTATCTCCAGTTACACAGAAACGTGAATCAGAACAAGACTGCACACACCAGCACCATCACGAGGGTCAGAGTCCTGCCGGAGCACGGGGACCTGTCACATTTTCAGTGCAAAATACAGGGAATATTGAATAAGAGGCTAAATGTTGTGTTTGAGTGCTTCGTGAATACAAGTGCACAGACACTGAAAAGAATACAGACAGTCTAAACTCAGAAGGACAGACTCTGTACACACCTCTACAGCTTTAATAAATCATTTCTTTATCAAAATACTGCCCCCTTTGGGATTCTGTTGATTGTACGTCGTCAAAGGAAATCTCCTCGTGGCCCCTTCACACTGTCTGTGTTTCGTCATTTAAACTCTCGTACATATATTGCTTTCAAATGGAACAACTCAGTCAAAACATGAAGTTAAAGAGTCCAGATTACGCTGTTTTCTGATCTATGTTATAATGCTGTTTGTTCATCAAAAACAGACCTGGTGAATTGTGTTTCGTTTCATTCACACACAAACTCTGCATATTTAGAGTTCTTCCAATTTCTCCTCAACTAAAGTTCTAGAGCTTCACTTGAAAACTACAGTTTCCTACAACAAAACACAGGTCCAGCTCTGTTTTTGAGGAGGAAACAGCATTGGAACGCGACTTAAACCTCACAGGGGTTAGTTTTGCGTGATAGAGGAGCTTTAAAAACAGTTTGAGGGGTTAAAGAATTCCTCTGTTTTCATATTTTCCACAATCTGTGCTGCAGCTGCCGAAAGTCACTTCATCACAGGTCCAAACAAACAGAAAATTTAAAGCCCCAATCACACACACAGACAGACACACACAAAGACACACAGGCCCCAGAGAAGTGCCGGGTACAAAATGGCTCCCAGTCACACAGGCCCCAGTCTCAGAGCATTAGCTGTTTCCTTCACCTCATTTTTAATGCGCATATTAAAGATTCACATTAGTAACGGGAGATGTAAACGCACAATATTGCATTTAGAACCCTTCATTTGCATAAAAGCTTTCATTTATTTTAAATGTATGCGCATAACAGTTACAGCACATTTTGGAAAGTGGAAACACATTTACTGCAGATCTGCTCTGTTCACACTTAACCTGGTAACTATGACAACGAGCTGCTGCATCATTAAAATGAATGAAAATGGAATGCAACATAACCGAGGAAAACAAGCTCGGAACCAAGGAAACCAGGACTAAATACCGGCAGTTTTCTGGCTTTAATCACACAGACTTCCCTGCAAATTTACAGTAAATTACTGGGGAACTGCCAGGGTCTGTTCACACGTGACCCACAGGACTCCCAGCTCAGGCTGTGTGTGTGAATGGGGCTTATGAGCAAAGTGCATCATGAAAACGCAAGATCAACAACAGTCTTCACAGGGTCAGGGCAGGGTCAGAAAAGGTCAGGAAGGAGGTGCACTCTCTACAAAACTGCTACAACCTCCACAGAAAGTGAGTCTTAAAATAGACCGTTTACCTGTACAAACATGGAATCATTATTCTCCACTTTAAAGAATTTTTATATTTACAGAGGCCCAGACAGGCTCATGTGGCAGTGGCTGCACCTGTCCGTTGGTCACAGGGTTAAAGGGTGACCACCTCAAATCACAGAAGAACAGGGACTGGGACATGGAGAGACAAACTCAGGAAATTAAAGATCATAGCTGAAACCTGCAGAAACAGCACGTGTGATTTTAGTTTTAGTCATATTGAACAGAAACAGAAACAGACACTGGAGGATCAGTTTGAACAGAGTCAAACCTGAGCCTGTGAGCCATAAAGTGCTGATTTCATTGAAAAAAAAAATCTTAAAAAAATAAGATAAGTTAATAAGGGCTTGAATCAAGCAGCAGTTATTTTGGTTTGTGATCATATTCAAAACCAAATTATTCTCAAATCAAAGTCACAACTGGATTCAAACACTTATTATTTTCACTTCACTTATTTTCTAAAGTGATTTTATTTTTTGTTGTGTATTTTCTCACTTTTTATATAATTCGAGGTGATGGCGGCGACTAAACCAGAGGGACGAATGTCCATAAGTGAGACCGGGACAGGTGCCTAAAGGGGGACAGGTGCTCAAAGAGGGACAGGTGCCTAAAGGGGGACAGGTGCTTAAAGGGGGACAGGTGGTCAAAGAGGGACAGGTGCTCAAAGAGGGACAGGTGCTCAAACGGGGACAGGTGCTCAAAGAGGGACAGGTGGTCACCCTGATGGATCACGTTGTGCTTTAGACCTCAGGTTCAGAGGTCACAGGTCGTGAGGTCACAGCCCTGGTTCTCCAAACGTCCTTCTACACTCCATGACCCCGGCCCCCGGGGGCCGGTCACAGTTGTGCGTCAGCTTCACCTGTGCAGGTGTGAGACGGTCATAGGCCAGTCGGTACTCTCTGTCGAATGCATCTGAGAAGAAGAGCAGAGAAACAACGTGTGTTTGTGTTTGACAATCAGACACACACACACACACAGACACACATACATATACACACACAGACACACACACACACACACACACACACACACACACACACACACACGGAAACATGAACTCACTGATGTTAATGTTGTTTCTTCCTAAAGACACCAGAGCGAGGAACAGCAGGTCTCTGTACAGACTCCTGTTCCAACAGAAACACAAGAGAGTTTTGTTTGAATTCAGTTTTGTCTCTAACACTGACACTGACACTGACATTAACACTGACACTGACCTTAACACTGACACTGACACTAACACTGACACTAACACTGACACTGACACTGACATTAACACTGACACTGACCTTAACACTGACACTAACACTGACACTAACACTGACACTGACATTAACACTGACACTGACATTAACACTGACACTAACACTGACACTGACACTGACATTAACACTGACACTGACATTAACACTGACATTAACATTAACACTGACACTGACCTTAACACTGACACTGACACTGACATTAACACTGACACTGACATTAACACTGACATTAACATTAACACTGACACTGACCTTAACACTGACACTGACCTTAACACTGACACTAACACTGACACTAACACAGACACTGACACTAACACTGACACTAACACTAACACTGACACTGACATTAACATTAACACTGACACTGACCTTAACACTGACACTGACCTTAACACTGACACTAACACTGACACTGACATTAACCCTGACACTGACACTAACACTGACACTGACATTAACCCTGACACTGACACTAACACTGACACTAACACTGACACTAACACTGACACTGACATTAACACTGACATTAACACTGACATTAACATTAACACTGACACTGACCTTAACACTGAGACTGACCTTAACACTGACCTTAACACTGACACTAACACTGACACTAACACTAACACTGACACTGACATTAACATTAACACTGACCTTAACACTGACACTAACACTGACACTGACACTAACACTAACACTGACGCTAACACTGACACTGACATTAACACTGACACTGACATTAACACTGACATTAACACTGACACTGACATTAACACTAACACTGACATTAACACTGACACTGACCTTAACACTGACACTGACATTAACACTGACACTGACATTAACACTAACACTGACACTAACATTAACACTGACACTGACATTAACATTAACACTGACACTAACATTAACACTGACACTGACATTAACACTGACATTAACATTAACACTGACACCGACATTAACACTGACACTGACATTAACACTGACACTAACACTGACACTGACATTAACACTGACACTGACACTAACACTGACACTGACACTGACATTAACACTGACATTAACATTAACACTGACACTGACATTAACACTGACACTGACCTTAACACTGACACTGACATTAACACTGACACTGACATTAACACTGACACTGACACTAACACTGACACTGACATTAACACTGACACTGACATTAACACTAACACTGACACTGACATTAACACTGACACTAACACTGACACTGACATTAACACTGACACTAACATTAGCACTGACACTGACATTAACACTGACACTAACATTAACACTGACACTGACATTAACACTGACACTGACATTAACACTGACACTAACATTAACACTGACACTGACCTTAACACTGACACTGACACTAACATTAACACTGACACTGACATTAACACTGACACTAACATTAACATTAACACTGACACTAACATTAACACTGACACTGACATTAACACTGAGACTAACATTAACACTGACACTGACCTTAACACTGACACTAACATTAACACTGACACTGACATTAACACTGACACTGACACTAACACTGACACTGACACTGACATTAACACTGACACTAACACTGACACTGACATTAACACTAACACTGACACTAACACTGACACTGACACTGACATTAACACTGACATTAACATTAACACTGACACTGACATTAACACTGACACTGACCTTAACACTGACACTAACATTAACACTGACACTGACATTAACACTGACACTGACACTAACATTAACACTGACACTGACATTAACACTGACACTGACATTAACATTAACACTGACACTGACCTTAACACTGACACTAACACTGACATTAACACTGACACTGACATTAACACTGACACTGACATTAACACTGACACTGACACTGACACTGACATTAACACTGACACTGACATTAACACTAACACTGACATTAACACTGACACTAACACTAACATTAACACTGACACTGACATTAACACTGACACTAACATTAACACTGACACTGACATTAACACTAACACTGACATTAACACTGACACTAACACTGACATTAACACTGACACTGACATTAACACTGACACTAACATTAACACTGACACTGACCTTAACACTGACACTAACACTGACATTAACACTGACACTGACATTAACACTGACACTGACATTAACACTGACACTAACACTGACACTGACACTGACATTAACACTGACACTGACATTAACACTGACACGTCTGATTTAATCCACTTTAAACCCTGGATTCATAAATGGGATAAAGAGTTCTTTCTTTTAAAACACACTTTCAGACACATTTAGTGCAGCTCAAATACCAAATTATTATTAATTCTCCAGACGTGGAAAAGTCCAAGATGGAATCTGTTTCTTTATGAATTCCAATTCAGTTTTTAATTGAATATTAAAAATGTCCGGTCCTGCTCTCTGACCTTTGCCTGCTGAACCCGAGTTCTGGCCCCAGCAGCTGCAGGATCTGACCCATGGGCTGGTACAGGTCACTCTTCTTTATACTGCGGACGATCCCCTGAAGAAGCTCCACCGTGAAGAGCTGCCCCTCTCCACACACACCAGAGCGAATCAGAGAGTTAGCACCTGAAAACACACACACACACAGCACTTAGAAGTGTGTAACAGTACTGACAGTGTGTGTAGCAGTACCGACAGTGTGTGTAGCAGTACTTACAGTGTGTGTAGCAGTACTTACAGTGTGTAGCAGTACTTACAGTGTGTAACAGTACTGACAGTGTGTAGCAGTACTTACAGTGTGTAGCAGTACTTACAGTGTGTAACAGTACTTACAGTGTGTAGCAGTACTTACAGTGTGTAACAGTACTTACAGTGTGTGTAACAGTACTGACAGTGTGTGTAGCAGTACTTACAGTGTGTAGCAGTACTTACAGTGTGTGTAGCAGTACTTACAGTGTATAGCAGTACTTACAGTGTGTGTAGCAGTACTGACAGTGTGTAACAGTACTTACAGTGTGCGTAGCAGTACTGACAGTGTGTAGCAGTACTTACAGTGTGTGTAGCAGTACTGACAGTGTGTAACAGTACTTACAGTGTGTGTAGCAGTACTGACAGTGTGGAACAGTACTTACAGTGTGTAGCAGTACTTACAGTGTATAGCAGTACTGACAGTGTGTGTAGCAGTACTAACAGTGTGTAACAGTACTTACAGTGTGTGTAGCAGTACTGACAGTGTGTAACAGTACTTACAGTGTGTGTAGCAGTACTGACAGTGTGTAGCAGTACTTACAGTGTGTGTAGCAGTACTTACAGTTTGTAGCAGTACTTACAGTGTGTAACAGTACTGACAGTGTGTGTAGCAGTACTTACAGTGTGTGTAGCAGTAATTACAGTGTGTAAAAGTACTTAGACTTAGACTTAGACAAACTTTATTGATCCACAAGGGAAATGATTTGGACACAGTCGCTCAAACATCACAATATAATATAATAACAGAGAGTAACAAAAATAGATGGTATGGCAAAAAGATTAAGAGACACGTGTCAAATGAGACATAATTATAAAAATAAATGTAAATGTACAAGTCAAAATAAAATAGAAATATAAGTAATAAAGTAATAAACTATATAGTCACAGCTATATACAAGAAACAAGAACGACCGTGCAAATACTATGCTGATTGACAGGGCATGAGGTAATCCGTTACTTGAGATTAATTTATTGTACAGTTGTAGGGAGTATTATCTGTTACATAAGGGTGAGTTGTTGTACAACTGTATGGCGTATGGTATGAATGTAGTCCTGAATCTCTCTCTGTTTGAGCGGAGCTGTAGGAGCCTGTTGGAGAATGAGCTCCTCTGTCCCTCTATAGTCTGGTGCAGTGGGTGAGTTGTTGTACAGTTGTAGGGAGTATTATCTCCTCTGTCCCTCTATAGTCTGGTGCAGTGGGTGAGTTGTTGTACAGTTGTAGGGAGTATTATCTCCTCTGTCCCTCTATAGTCTGGTGCAGTGGGTGAGTTGTTGTACAGTTGTAGGGAGTATTATCTCCTCTGTCCCTCTATAGTCTGGTGCAGTGGGTGAGTTGTTGTACAGTTGTAGGGAGTATTATCTGTCCCTCTATAGTCTGGTGCAGTGGGTGAGTTGTTGTACAGTTGTAGGGAGTATTATCTCCTCTGTCCCTCTATAGTCTGGTGCAGTGGGTGAGTTGTTGTACAGTTGTAGGGAGTATTATCTGTCCCTCTATAGTCTGGTGCAGTGGGTGAGTTGTTGTACAGTTGTAGGGAGTATTATCTCCTCTGTCCCTCTATAGTCTGGTGCAGTGGGTGAGTTGTTGTACAGTTGTAGGGAGTATTATCTCCTCTGTCCCTCTATAGTCTGGTGCAGTGGGTGAGTTGTTGTACAGTTGTAGGGAGTATTATCTCCTCTGTCCCTCTATAATCTGGTGCAGTGGGTGAGTTGTTGTACAGTTGTAGGGAGTATTATCTCCTCTGTCCCTCTATAGTCTGGTGCAGTGGGTGAGTTGTTGTACAGTTGTAGGGAGTATTATCTCCTCTGTCCCTCTATAGTCTGGTGCAGTGGGTGAGCAGGAGTGTCCATGATGGAGAGCAGTTTGTCCAGTGTCCTCCTGTCCCTCACTGTGACAAATGTCTCCAGTTCACAGCCGATCACGTAACCCGCTTTATCAGTTTGTCAATCGACCAATGTCTCTTTTACTGGTGCCGCTCCCCCAGCAGACCACAGTGAAGTACAGTGCGCTGGCCACCACAGACTGGTAGAACATCTCCAGTAACTTGCTGCACACATTGAAGGACCTGAGCTTACTCAGGAAGTAGAGTCTGCTCATGCCCTTCTTGTAGACAGCATTACAGTTGTCCCTCCAGTCAAGTCTGTTGTTCACCTGTACGCCAAGGTACTTGTAGCAGTCCACTATTTCCACGTCCTGGCCCTGGATGGTAATGGGCTCCACCGGTGTCTTCTTTCTCCTAAAGTCAATCACCAGTTCCTTGGTCTTGTCAATGTTCAGGAGCAGATGGTTTGCCTGGGACCACTCCACAAAGTTTGTAATCAGTGTCCTGTACTCCAGCTCCTGTCCATCCCTGATACACCCGACCACTGCAGAGTCATCAGAGAACTTCTGCAGATGGCAGGACCCGGAACTGTACTGGAAATCAGAGGTGTACAGAGTGAACAGGAACGGAGACAGGACTGTACCCTGGGGAGCTCCTCCATTACTGACCACCGTGTCAGACAGGGTGGTCCCTGTCACATGTACTGAGGCCTGCCTGACAGGTAGTCATTAATCCAGGAGACAATAGAGGAGCTGACACCCATCCTGAGCAGCTTCTCACTCATCAGAAAGGGCTGGACTGTATTAAAGGCACTGGAGAAATCGAAGAACAATATCCTCACAGAGAGAGAACATTATCCAGGTGAGAGTGAGCCGCTGCAGAAGATCGATTACAGCATCATCCACACTAATGTGGGACTGATAGGCAAACTGTAGAGGATCCAGGGATGGTGCCACCAGGGGTCTGAGCTGAGCCAGAACAAGTCTCTCAAACACTTTCATGACATGAGATGTCAAAGCCACTGGTCTGAAGTCATTAAGTCTAGATGGAATAGGCTTCTTGGGCACAGGCACAATGCAGGAGGTCTTCCATAGCACCGGTATCCTCTCAAGCTTCAGACTCAGTGTGTAGATAAAGTGCAAGATCCCAGTGAGCTGAGCTGCACATGTCCTCAGCACGCGGGGGTTGACTTGGTCTGGTCCAGGAGACTTGTTATGATGAATTTTCTCCAACTGCCTTTTCACCTGCGCAGGTGACAGACACAAAGAGCTGAGTTCCTCCGTGGGAGCAGGTGTGGGAGCAGAGGTGATGGGCTGATGAATGGTCGTCTGGGTGGTCTGTGGTGAGGTGTGAATTGGGCGTCCGGGAGGTGTAGAGATGGGGGACCAGGGGATGAGAAACGATTAAAATGCAAATTGAGCAGGTTTGCTCTGTCTGGGCTATTGTCCTGCAGCTTAGATCGAGGGCTGAAGCCAGTAATGGCTTTCATGCCTTGCCACACTTCCCTGGTGTTATTCTGCTGGAGTTTTGCCTCAAGCCTTTTCCCGTACGCTTCTTGCCCTAGTCTGAGCTGGATCTTCAGCTGCTGTTGCACCCTCTTCACCTCGTCCTTATCACCAGAGTTGAAGGCCCGCTTCTTCTTATTAAGTAGATCCTTCAGCTGGCTGGTGATCCAGGGCTTGTTGTTGGGGTAACAGCGGACAGTGCGTGTGGGGACGGCTGTATCCTCACAGAAGTTGATATAATCTGTTATACAGTCCGTCATGCTGTCAATGTTGTCCCCATGCGGCAGGCAGAGCACATTCCAGTCTGTGGTCTCAAAGCAGTCCTGAAGGGCATCGCTGGCTTCCTGACTCCACTTCCTTACAGTCCTAGTGGTGACAGGCTGCCTCTTCACTGCAGGGACATACTGAGGCATTAACAGGACCAGATTGTGGTCAGATCGTCCCAGTGGGGGTAGGGCCGTGGCACTGTATGCCTCCTTAGAATTGGCATACAGTAAGTCCAGAGTTCTATTGTCCCGAGTTTTACAATCCACATACTGATGAAGTGTGGGTAAAACACTGTCCAATTAAACATGGTTGAAGTCTCCAGAAATCAGTAGTAAAGCCTCCGGGTGTTTAGACTGCAGCCCAGCGACCACAGTGTGTATCCTGTCACACGCTGCATCTTCGTCAGCTGAGGGAGGGATATAAACTCTGATGAACAGGACAGAAGTAAATTCCCTCGGTAAATAATATGGACGTATTCCCTAGACCATAAGTTCAATGTCCGGCGTACAGATCCGTTCCTTCACAGTGATAGGGCCTGAATTACACCACCTTTCGTTCACAAAAACTGCAATCCCGCCGCCCTTCTTCTTACCGCTAACGAAAGTGTCTCTGTCCGTACGCACTGTCTTAAAGCCAGGTACAGATGCAATGTTGTCCGGGAAGTTTTTATGAAGCCAGGTCTCTGTGAAGCACATGGACCTGCTGACAGCGAACTCCCTTTGGGTCCGAACAAGCGCACACAGTTCGTCCATCTTATTTCCCAGTGACCTTACGTTCCTCATTAGATCCCCATTAGAACTGACGGAACCGCAGGCCTAAATTTCCTTCTCCGCTGTTTTGCTCTAACTCCAGCGCGGCATCCTCTGTGCTTCCTCCTCTGTAGTTCCACAGGAATGTCAGGCTTAACTCCAAACAGCACTGGGGACTTGGAGAGTGAAAGAAGGTGCTCCCTGGAATACACAAAGGGCAGTCTGGACTGCTGAGCCACACAGCAAGAGACAAAGGGGCCAGCAAAAATCAAGAAAAAACAACAAAAATGCCCAAAATACATGATGAGTGTTTTATTGAACAAATAGAGTAAATAAAAATAAAGTACAAAAACTTAAAGTGCACACAAGAGTACCTTAAAAGGTAGATGTTATCAAGAAAAAACGCAGGAGCTACTGTACCCAGCTGCCACTCTCTCAGGCGCTCGGGGTGTGTAGCAGTACTTACAGTGTGTAACAGTACTGACAGTGTGTAGCAGTACTTACAGTGTGTAACAGTACTTACAGTGTGTAACAGTACTTACAGTGTGTGTTCCAGAGCACGTAGCAGGGTTGGATGGAGTCCTGGTGGAGGGACAGGTTGTCCCACATGGTCCTGACCAGCACCTGCCGACTGTCCTCAGCCAAAAAGCTCTGAGGAACCTGAGGGTCAAACACACACACACACACACACACACACACACACACACACACACACACACACACACACACACACACACACACAGTTATGATGCTGCTCCTGTCCTCTCTCATTACTTCTGAATTAAAGGGTCCATATTACACTGGAGTTGTGTTTGTTTCATTCACATGTTTGAGGAACTCTTTATTATTAGTCTGTCTACATCTCCAAAGCTCCAAACGCTCTGTTCCACCTTGTGATGTCATCAAGTGGTGGTTTTCAAGTGAACAGCTCCTTTTACCTTTAGTTCAGTCGAGATCGGCGACTCCAGGACTGAAATGATCCAAATGATTCGTCTCCTAGTGAAGGTGTGTGGAGTGACCACATGACATCACAAGGTGGAACAGAGTGTTTTCAGTTTGAGAGAAGAACTCGTGTTAAATCTGCAGGTTTGTGTGTTAAACATGTGAATGAAACAAAACACAACTCCAGGTCTGATGAGGAAACGACATTAGGACAGAGGACGGTGTGATATGGACCTTTTGATGCGTCCTTAAACTCTGTGTAATGTCCTCTAACGTTTCCATTAGAATAACAGGTATTTATTTAAATCTTTCACATATAAAGTGGTGTCTCCACCTGGTCGTCATGAAGACAGTGCTGTGAGCCCAGGACCAGAGCGGGCAGGTTACTGGGCAGCTCGAGTCTCTTGAAGAACCACAGAAGGTTCCAGAAGACGATGGGGTGATGGTCCACGACGCCCGGAGAGGACAGACCCTGCTCCCCCTCATTCACCAGCAGACTCTCCAGCTCTTTCCACAGGACCAGGGGGCTCAGGTAGGGCACGGTCACCAGGGACGGGCACGAGCGGGCACTGGGGGCACTCTGAGCACTGACCGAGGTGGGTTTATCCTCCTCCAGAACGGGAACGCTCGGTTTAGAAAGAGAGCTGTGGAGGAGGACATGTAGGGCAAATTATTGGACAGATACAAAGAGACAATTCAGTTAAATCTGTTCCACTTCATTAATACAGCAGCCAAATAAATAAGTCTTGCATCCGTGGAAATGCCTGGTTTGGCATTAAACTTGTCTCCACGGAGTCAAGCAGGTGACACCATCAGGCCAAGTTACAGGTCAGATCTGTGGCGTCTGAGGTGACTCCACATACATAAGAATGCATGTTTTTAATGATTTTTCTACGTCTGTAATTGAATAAATGCAGGAGAAATACATTTAATATCACCTCAATGACACCTCACAAAAATACCTAGTGTCCATTCTTGTTGCAAAAACCATTTGATTTAATATAATTTCATATTTGATTGGTAAAACTTTAATGTAATGATTCATTTTACCTGTAATAAAATCACAAGGATTCGTGGGAACAGGAGAACATTTATTTATTGTGAAGAGACAGAAAATGAAAAATGCTTATTACAAATGAATCGAGAACTGTTGCCCCAAACTCAGCTGAGTGTGAGTCTGTGGTTCATTTTGGGGGAAACTCACATTTAAAATAAAATGATATAATTAAAGAAATGAGTCGTGTCGTGCACCTGTGAGGCCTCAGGTCCTTGATCTCCACACTGAGGAGGGGGAGGAAGGCGGAGCCACAGAAGGGACAGGAGCTGTTCAGGTTGGAGTCGTTGGAGGTCCATCCGGCCATGATCTCCTCATCGTACACCAGACCCTCACACGTCTGACAGCGACTGCAGCTGGACATCAGGACCTGAGGACCACAACCAGAAGAACATGGAGAAAAGCAACATGGAGGAGTTTAAAGGTCCGATATCACACAAAACTGACCCTGTGAGCTTTAAGTCATGTTCTAATGCTGTTCCCTCAAAAACAGACCTGGAGTTGTGTTTGTTTCATTCACATGTTTGAGGAACTCTTTATTATTAGTCTGTCTACATCTCCAAAGCTCCAAACGCTCTGTTCCACCTTGTGATGTCATCAAGTGGTAGTTTTCAAGTGAACAGCTCCTTTTACCTTTAGTTCAGTGGAGATCGGCAATTCCAGGACTGAAATGATCCAAATGATTCTAGTGAAGGTGTGCGGAGTTTAAAAACACAGTGGAGCACTTCCTGTATCACCACATGATGACATCACAAGGTGGAACAGAGTGTTTTCAGTTTGAGAGAAGAACTCGTGTTAAATCTGCATGGTTTGTGTGTTAAACATGTAATATGAATAGTGTGATATGGGCCCTTCAAATGTGATGAACGTGTTTTCAAACCTCCACAGAGAAGCTGGGGGAGGGCTGGAAGCGGCCGGTTTCTGGAGAAGAGTCTGGAGTGTGAGGAGACCTGGAGGCCAGAGCTAAACCACCTACAACAAGTGCAAACAAACACCATCAAAATATTTCAGCAACTTTCGTGGATTTTTGCTTTATCAAAAGCACAAATCAGGCCTTTGTCTTTGTGTGTCTCTGTAGCTCTGACCTCTGAACTCTGACCCCTGTGGCTCCTCCTGTTCTCTCATTTTAAATCTCAATCTTCATCTAAAACCACTTCATAAAGAAACAAGAGCTCTGACTTCAGCTTTAGAAAAGTGTGGAGTCCAATGGAGCTGAACCAAACCAGGACTAAACCTGGACTAAACCAGGACTAAACCAGGACTAAACCAGGACTAACCCAGGACTAAACCAGGACTAAACCAGGACTAAACCAGGCTGTGGTCCCTCCTGTGGACAGCTGCACTAGAGCAGAGCGTTTTTTTTTACATTTGGACCAAAACGACGATGCAACGCTGCCCAAACGTACGAGTGTCACCATGAAGAACATCGAACTGGAGAAAAAGTCCACTGACCAGAGAAGGAGTTGTGCCTGAAGACGCGGTCGGGGGTGCTGGGGCTGCGCCGGGGCCCCCTGGTGGTCAGGTGCTGAGGGGAGGTGAAGCCCTCAGGGTCCACACACAGGTCAGTGTCCAGCAGAGAGCAACAGTCTGTGTCTGAGGTCAGGGACGACAGGCTCACCACATCCACGTTCACATCCTGCACGAAATTAGGTCGAGTTATATCAGGTCTAAACCAGATCTTAACCAGGACTAAACAAGGTCTAAAACATGTTTAAACCTGGACTAAATCGGAACATCAAGTCTAAAACAAATCTCAGACCCAGATTAAACAGATTTTCACCAGACCCAGATTAAAGCAGTTTGCTCCCCCCTCAGCGACAAACCAGAACAGAAACAGATTCAGGATTAGACCAGACGTGGACCAGAACCAAACCAGGACTAAAGTACTAAACCAGGACTAAAACAAATCATCAAGAATTCAACAAGATTTTCAACAGAACTACACTTCATCAGGTAAACCCCACTCCAGGTATGAACCAGGTCAGGGCTTTCTCAGGGACTGCTCAATTATCAAATTATACTTCACGCTGGGGGTGTTTTTCATCTATCTCTATTAGCGGAATATTCAGCAATTACCATGGCGACGCAATTAGCATTGTGACACAAATACAGAATTTTTTTTTAAGATGGTCTGAAAAGTGATTTTAAGAGCACATTTTCATGTTCCTGTGATCAGAGCGTTCATGGTCCTGTTCAGGAATTTGATTTTTAGCTAAAAGGTGAAAGTGACTCACTGAAAAACTGTTGACTAATGCTAATGCTAAAGCTAATGCTAATGCTAATGCTCAGATCAGATCACTTGTTGGAGTTCAGATGAATCAGGTCTTTCTGGTAAGACTGTGTTAAAATAAAACTCAGATTAAATCTAACTTGAGTCACAGACCTTTAGACAGAGCAGTGCTTCAGTTAGCACCACACCCCCAGAGAGTGTTGATGACATCATCTCACACACCTGTGATAATGAGGTCTGAGACGACAGGCGCGAGTAGAGCCGACTCGCCTTCTCGGCCACGCCCTTCCCTGCAGAGATCATGCTGCTCCTGAAGATGTCCAGAGTGGGCGTGAACAGGGAGTCCATGGAGAAGGAGGAGCCTGTGGACGGCGTGGGAGACGACGGGGACTTCAGGGGGGTGGGTCTCTCTCTCAGCTCCCCCAGAGGAAGGGAGGGGGACTGACGCAGCCTCTCTTTGGTCTTGGGGGGCAAAGGCAGGTTGGAGGCAGAGCGGTGCAGTGTGGAGGGTCTGGGGGAGGAAGAGGAGCAGGTGCTCGTACTGGGCTCACACGGTGTTTTCTTGGAGGTCCTCACCACTTCGGAGCCCTCTGAGCTCTCACCTGCCCCTTCCTGAGTGCTCTCTTTGGGCTTGTCCACCTCCACCTCCTCCTGGACCTGGTACAGTCTGTCAGGGCAGAGGTGAGGAGCAGAGACCCTGACGGAGACCTCCTGACCTCCACAGAGCTCCAGAGACCGGGGGCGCTCCAGTCTGGAGGAGAGCACGCTCAGAGCAGAGTCTGCACACACAGGCCGGACACTGGGGCCTACAGGGAGAACATCACAGGTCCAGTTTAGCTCCGGGCCTGTCACCAGGACACATGATGAAGCTCCAGATCTCACCACAGAGAAATACTGAGATAAAGGATGACACTGAAACTACTTTATGCCACTGAAACAAAAAACAATAAAACAGGAGAATCCCAGTAAAACCATTTTTAAACAGACAGAAGCCTGAGCTGCAACAGACAAACTGCAAAATGAAGCAATACTCAGCCACAGAAGTCACTTACTGAACCCTCCACAGTTCAGATCTGATCGTTTTTACAACTAAACCCATGATTAAAAGCTTTTTTTTGCAACAATAATATTGTGTCACATGAAATGACATCATAATAATTCAGGTCAATAATTCTTTATCATGTCTGGTCTTTCCAAATGGACTTTTGTAAAACTCATCTGCTGCAGGCAGAAACATCTTGAACACAAATGAAAATATGAATATGACTCACTCGGCGCCCTCTGTCCTCTGTCCTCTGTCACTGCAGGCTCAGGGTCCCTCACACAGAGACGCTCTTCTTCTTTGGACAGAGAGTCATAGCCCTGATCCGACTGACCTCCTGCACCAAACACACAAACACAGCTCAGACACTGGGACTGACCCTGACCCTGGGACTGACCCTGACCCTGGGACTGACCCCGACCCTGGGACTGACCCTGGGACTGACCCTGGGACTAACCCTGACCCTGGAACTGACCCTGACCCTGACCCTGGGACTGACCCTGACCCTGGAACTGACCCTGGGACTGACCCTGGGACTGACTCTGGGACTGACTCTGGGACTGACCCTAACCCTAACCCTGACCCTGGGACTGACCCTGATCCTGAGACTGACCCTAACCCTGGGACTAACCCTGACCCTGGGACTGACTCTGGGACTGACTATGAGCCTAACCCTAAACCTTGGACCGACCCTGACCCTGGGACTGACCCTGACCCTGGGACTGACCCTGACCCTGGGACTAACCCTGACCCTGGGACTGATGCTGGGACTGACCCTGACCCTGGGACTGACCCTGACCCTGACCCTGACCCTGACCCTGGGACTGACCCTGACCCTGAGACTGACCCTGACCCTGGGACTGCCCCTGACCCTGGGACTGACCCTGACCCTGGGACTGACCCTGACCCTGGGACTAACCCTGAGTAGAAACTGACAGAATTGTCCCCACGACAGACGTGTTTGGTATTTGTCACCTGTGCTGAAGGCGTCGTCGCTGGAGTCAATTTTGGTGAAGTCAGCGTCGAGGGACATTCGCTCGGTGGAGTCGTTGGAGCTGTCCTCACTGCCATGACTCACTGTGTCCAGGTCACTCCCATCTGAGGACACAGGGACAGAGGGACCGTGAGAGGAGAGAGTGAGGACACAGGGACAGAAGGATGAGGAGACAGTGAGGACACAGGGACAGAAGGATGAGGAGACAGTGAGGACACAGGGACAAGGAGAGTGAGAGGGACAGAGGTACAGAGGAGAGAGTGAGGACAGAGGGACAGATGGACAAGGAGAGAGTGAGGGGAGAATGGACTGACAAAGGTGTAAAACAGCTGAGGACAAGAGTGTGGACCTGAGTGTGGACCTGAGAGCTGAGGACAGGAGTGTGGACCTGAGTGTGGACCTGAGAGCTGAGGACAGGAGTGTGGACCTGAGTGTGGACCTGAGAGCTGAGGGTCTTTGCTCAGACTCGGCTGTTTCTTCACGGCCTGTTTGAACTGAACCACACACAGGACGATGTTCCGCAGTTTTCTCCACATGAAATAGCCCCCCCTAGTGGTGGAGGGCCACGTGCTCTCCAACACGGCCTGCACACACGTACATACATTCCATAACTGTTACTTAGCAACCGTTTCAATCATCTAATGCACTGATCTCATGTACGCAATAATCAGATTATAATTAGACAAATTAACATAAATGACAACAAAACTCTGCTAAATATTGACCATGTGGATTATCCATTCCCACCAAAGTCACTCCAGTAAAGTCCAGTAAAGTCCAGTAAACTCCAGTAAACTCCAGTAAAGTCCAGTAAAGTCCAGTAAACCTGCCTGGGCCTCACCTTGTTGTAGTATCCGTAGGTGATGGCGTTCGGCTGGAGTCCCGCCTTCTTCATGTCAAACAGAACTCGCACGGCCAGAACGGGCTGACTGTACTGACCACAGAGCTGCAGCAGCACCCGGTAACACACCTGCACACAGAGCAGTCAGACACACAAGTGCCCCCAGCTACAAACACACACACCTGCACACAGAGCAGTCAGACACACAAGTGCCCCCAGCTACAAACACACACACCTGCACACAGAGCAGTCAGACACACAAGTGCCCCCAGCTACAAACACACACACCTGCACACAGAGCAGTCAGACACACAAGTGCCCCCAGCTACAAACACGATTGGTACTTCTTAAAGGGTCTGTATCAGACTGTCCTCTGTCCTAATGTCGTCTCATCACAAACACCTGGAATTGTTTTGTTTCATTCACATGTTTAACACACAAACCTGCAGATTTAACACGAGTTCTTCTCTCAAACTGAAAACACTCTGTTCCACCTTGTGATGTCATCATGTGGTGATACAGGAAGTGCTCCACTGTGTTTTTAAACTCCACACACCTTCACTAGAATCATTTGGATCATTTCAGTCCTGGAATTGCCGATCTCCACTGAACTAAAGGTAAAAGGAGCTGTTCACTTGAAAACTACCACTTGATGACATCACAAGGTGGAACAGAGCGTTTGGAGCTTTGGAGATGTAGACAGACTAATAATAAAGAGTTCCTCAAACATGTGAATGAAACAAACACGACTCCAGGTCTGTTTTTGAGGGAACAGGATTAGAACATGATTTAAAGCTCAGAGTCAGGTCAGTGGGATATTGGCCCTTTAAGATGTAGTTATTATAAAGTGTAGGTAGTGTGGTAGTGTAGGACCTTTATAGTGTGGTAGTGTAGGACCTTTATAGTGTGGTAGTATAGGACCTTTATAGTGTGGTAGTGTAGGACCTTTATAGTGTGGTAGTGTAGGACCTTTATAGTGTGGTAGTATAGGACCTTTATAGTGTGGTAGTGTAGGACCTTTATAGTGTGGTAGTATAGGACCTTTATAGTGTGGTAGTGTAGGACCTTTATAGTGTGGTAGTGTAGGACCTTTATAGTGTGGTAGTATAGGACCTTTATAGTGTGGTAGTGTAGGACCTTTATAGTGTAGTTTGTGTGGTAACTCTGTGTCACCTCGTCTGGGGCCTGCAGGTTCCTCTCCTGCATCTTCTGGAGGAGCTCATAGGCCGTGTGCAAAGCTCTCACTCTGGAGACGCTGCTGCTGATGAAGCCGGGCAGACAGATGTACCACAGACCGTAACAGTGACGTAACAGACACTTGGACCACATCTGGGGCATCGAGGAGTGGGCTTTGGCCATCCTCTGAGCCAGCTTCATCTCCTGAGAACAAAGGGCGAACGGGAGAGGATTAAGGTTCAGTCAAACATAGATTGAAGGTTTGAATGAAAAAAACTGTCTGCTCTATACTAGCCTAGTGTTTCTGTGTTAGTGTTTCAGTTTTTCTGTGTTTTAGTGTTTCAGTGTTTTAGCGTTTCAGTGTTTCTGTGTTAGTGTTTCAGTTTTTCTGTGTTTTAATGTTTCAGTGTTTCTGTGTTAGTGTTTCAGTTTTTCTGTGTTTTAATGTTTCAGTGGTTTAGTGTTTCGGTGTTTCATTGTTTCAGTGTTTCAGTGTCAAAACCTGCCAAAACCCTGACAAAACTCTGTCTGGAGAATCAGAAAACGGCAAAAGTCCCTCTCCTGTAGCATAAAAACACTAACCCACAAGTTTAGATTTGTACAAAAGCTCTGAAATGTGTCAGATGCCCTCCCTGTGTGTCAGATGCCCTCCCCGTATGTCAGATGCCCTCCCCGTGTGTCAGATGCCCTCCCTGTGTGTCAGATGCCCTCTCTGTGTGTCAGATGCCCTCCCCGTGTCCATGGGGTCTTATTCCTCATAAAAACCCTGTAGTTTGAATCTGCACAAACCTGTTCTGAAGTGTGAGTCTTGTATTCGTTTGTCAGTTCAGATTTCAGTTTTTTTGTCGATTCTTCTGGAGGCGTTTGAAATGTGAACTCTGTCAGTGTTTGCTAAGATGTGCATTCTGTCACCATGGTGATTGGTGAGCATTCCGCCCATGGAGATCCATGTAGAACACCCCCAGTGTGATGTCACTGCAGAGTATCAGAACACTGTGAGTGCATTACTCACCTGTTTGGATCTTCTGAAGATGGCCGTGGGGCTGGCAGGGCTGATGTGCCGAGAGCCGGATCCTCCTGAAGGAGCGGCGCCCTCTAGAGGCTGCAGCAGGTCCACCTCCAGCACTGGGAACCCAGAGTAACTACAGAACCAAGAGACCAACCATTATCCAGACTGAAAATACTGAAGTATTTGTCTGTGGGTCAAATCTCAAAAATGTGTACAGAAGATCAGACAAAACAATGAGGCCCTGGGTCTGTTTAGAAAAGTGAAAAGGACTTTATCTTGATTACTAAAGATAAAAACAGACACACCAACACGTGTATTGTGTATTTATTTGTGTTGACAGTAGCTCAGTTGGTAGAGTTTGCCCTCTGATCCAAAGGTTGTTGGTTCAATTCCCGCTCTCTGCATGAGTGCGTCACACCCGGGTTTGCCCGTGTGCCCCGGTGAGGCTGTGTTGGCTGAAATGCCCTGGTGCGTATGTTTGTATCCTTAATAACCAAGATATAATAAAATCTTTAAAACTTTTCTAAACAAACCGAGTGTCTTGTTTTTACCCAGAAATAAGCACTGAAATATTGTCAAGAGAACTGAATAATTGTGTTTTGCAAACTGTAATTCATCATAAAGAACTCGTACACTGAGTTAAAGAGTCTGACAGTTCAGTAACAGTTTTTGTGTTCAGACACTTCAGGAAAAACTCACTTTTTCATTTTAAGTTGTTGGTCTGTTTGCTCTTATTATCATATAAACAGAGCTGTCAAGTCCCCTTTAAACAGGAAGGTGCTTTATTATTTACATCTGCAGATTTTAGTTTTGGTAAAATACATTTTTCTCATACTGTGACCTGCAGGAGTAACGGAGTCATGAACATCGGGAATTTTAAAGGTCCAACACAAAACTGACCCCTGTGAATTTTAAACCATGTTCTGATGTTCCTCCTCAAAAACAGAGCTGGAGTTGTGTTTGTTTCATTCACATGTTTGAGGAACTCTTTATTATTAGTCTGTCTACATCTCCAAAGCTCCAAACGCTCTGTTCCACCTTGTGATGTCATCAAGTGGTATTTTTCAAGTGAACAGCTCCTTTTACCTTTAGTTCAGTCGAGATTGGCAATTCCAGGACTGAAATGATCCAAATGATTCTAGTGAAGGTGTGTGGAGTTTAAAAACACAGTGGAGCACTTCCTGTATCACCACATGATGACATCACAAGGTGGAACAGAGTGTTTTCAGTTTGTTAAACATGTGTGAATGAAACAAAACACCACTCCAGGGATGTTTTTGTGGAGGAAACAGCGTTAGAACATCGATCAGAAAATCCCGTATTATGGACCTTTCAAAAACGAGGTGACAGGTGTGTTCTTGTACCTGTACTGTAGGGGGTGCTCTTGTCCCTCGGGCAGGAGGGGCAGCTCGGGGGGGTTGATGTAGACGGTGTGTTCGCTGTAGTGAGACTCGTCCAGATCGATGAGACGTGTGTCCTCTGGGTGATCACTGTCCATCTGCGACAACAACAACAAGAACATGAACATCAACAACAACGACAACAACATCAACAACAACATCATCAACATCATCAACAACAACAACTGAAAACACTCTGTTCCAAAAAATTGCAGTGTCACAACGCAAGTTACAGAAACAGTAGGAAAATAAGAACATGCATCAAAATCAAGATAAATAATAATAATAATAAGTATTTACAGTCAACTAAAAAAACACAACACTGTAAGCTAAGCTAAAAGGCACAGGAACATTGCACAATAAGTGTTTTGATTCTGAGATGATTGTGTACAGTGCAGTGATGGACAGTGGTGGGTAAATAAATAAATAAGTAGCAGGTAAAGTGACTTTAAATAATATTGCACATTGTTATTGTTACTATGGAGATGACACATGGTTGCTATGGGGATGACACATGACTAGCATTGTTCATTATACAGTCTGACAGCAGCAGGAAGGAAAGACCTGTGAAATCTCTCCTTTACACAGCGAGGGTGAATCAGTCTGTCACTGATGCTGCTCTCCAGAGCAGACAGGGCGTCCTGCAGGGGGTGACATTCATGGTCCAGCATAGACATGAGTTTAGCCAGGACCCTCTTGTCCCCCACCTGCTGCACCGAGTCCAGAGGACAGCCCAGGACTGAGCTGGACTTCTTGATGATCTTGTCCAGTTTCTTCTTCTCCCTCTCTGTGATGCTGCTGCTCCAGCAGACCACACCATACAGGATGGCTGATGCCACCACAGAGTCATAGAAGGTCCTCAGGAGTGGCCCCCTCACTCCAAAAGACCTCAGTCTCCTCAGGAGATAGAGCCGACTCTGGCCCTTCCTGTACAGTGCATCTGTGTTATGAGTCCAGTCCAGTTTATTGTTCAGATGAACACCCAGGTACTTGTAAGAGTCCACTCTCTCAATGTCTCTTCCCTGGATCTTCACTGGTGGGGGGGCAGTAGAGTGGCGTCTGCGGAAGTCCACCACCATCTCCTTGGTCTTCCCCGCGTTGATGAGAAGGTGGTTCCGGTGACACCAGTCCACAAAGTCCTGCGTTAGTCCTCTGTACTCCGCGTCGTCATCGTCCGTGATGAGACCGATGATGGCGGAGTCATCGGAGAATTTCTGCAGGACGCAGCTGTCCGTGTTGTGTCTGAAGTCTGCAGTGTAGAGTGTGAAAAGGAAGGGCGCGAGGACCGTGCCCTGGGGCGCCCCCACACTGCAGGTCATGAGGTCAGACACACAGTGCTGGGCTCTCACAAACTGGGGCCGGTTTGTGAGGTAGTCCAGGATTCACTCAGCCAGGTCACAGTCCACTCCTGCCCACTCCAGCTTGTCCCTCAGGAGCAGCGGCTGGATGGTGTTGAAAGCACTGGAGAAGTCGAAGAATAAGATTCTCACAGTGCTGCCGGGCCTCTCCAGGTGGGACAGTGAGCGGTGCATCAGAGAGATGATGCTGTCCTCCACTCCGATGCCGGGCCGATACGCGAACTGCAGCGGGTCCATCGCTGAGCTCACCGTAGAGCGGAGGTGACCCAAGACGAGCCTCTCCAGAGTCTTCATCAGATGAGACGTGAGAGCCACTGGCCTGAAGCTGCTGAGGTCCTTGGCGTGCGGTGTCTTGGGCACAGGTACCACACAGGAGGTCTTCCAGAGCTGTGGCACCACCTTCAGCTTCAGGCTCAGGTTGAAGACATGCTCCATAACTCCACACAGCTCATCTGCACAGGACTTAAGGAGCCTGGGGCTGATCCCGTCTGGTCCAGCAGCCTTCCTACTCCTTATCCAGCTCAGTTCTCTCCTAACCTGAGCTGTTGTGACAGACAAAGAGCAGGGGTGTGTGCTGGAGGTCTGGCTGAGTTCTTGATGTGGATTCGGGGGTTGTGGGGCTGAGGCAGAGGTGTGAAGAGGTGGCAGTCTGGGCCTTTGTGCAGGAGACAAGGTGAGCCCATGCAGCGGTGCGGGGGGAGGAGTGGGTGATTGATCAAACCTCAGGAAGTGAGAATTCAGATCGTTCACCCACTGTTGGTCTCCCTTTGTCTGGACGGGCGGAGGACTGAAGCCAGAGACACTCTTCATACTTCTCCACACCTCCCTGACATTCCGCTGCTGCAGCTGCTGTTCCATCTTCCTCCTGAAGTTGGCCTTAGCCTGTCTGATCTTCTTCCTCAGCTTCCTCTGTACAGTCCTCAGCTCCTCTTTGTTCCCGGACCTGAAAGCTCTCTTCTTCTCCTTCAGCAGAGCTTTGATGTCCGAGTTAATCCACGGCTTGTTGTTTGGAAAACACCGCACCGTCCGAGAGGGTACAGTGTTTCAAAACAGAAGTTGATGTGGTCCGTAATACAGTCCGTGATAGCATTGATGTCCTCCCCATGAGGCTGGCAGAGCTCTGTCCACACAGTGGTGCTAAAGCAGTCCCTCAGAGCCTCCTCGCTCTCTGCTGTCCACCTCTTCACCACTCGGGGCTCCACAGGCTGCCTGCGCACAAGCGGTTCATACACAGGCCTTAAATGGATGATGTTGTGGTCTGCTCTTCCCAGGGGGGGGAGGGGTGATGAGATGTAGGCCTCCTTGACGTTGGCAAAGAATAAGTCCAAAGTTTTATTGTCTCTAGTGGGGCAGGTCACATACTGGGTGTATGTTGGCAGGACAGATGAGGGAGATGCATGGTTGAAGTCCCCGGTGGTGAGGAAGAGGGCCTGTGGATGCTGAGTCTGAAGAGAGCTGATGCAGGAGAGCAGAGTGTCACAAGCATTCTCCGCGTTAGCACTGGGAGGAATATACACAGCCAGTGTGATGACGTGTGAAAACTCCCGGGGCAGGTAGAATGGCCTCATGCTAACAGCAAACAGTTCAATGTCTTTGTTACACATCTGCTCCTTCACTGTACAGTGTCTAGATTTGCACCATTTCTCGTTCACGAACAGCGCTAGTCCTCCTCCCTTCTTCTTCCCGCTCTCCTCCGTCCTGTCCGCGCGCAGCAGGTGAAAGTTGTCCACGGTGACGGCAGAGTCCGGGATCAGCGGTGTTAGCCACGTCTCCGTAAAAACAATGATGCTAGCGTCCCTGTACTCCCGCTGGAATCTAACGAGCGCCGCGAGCTCATCCGTCTTGTTGGCGAGGGAGCGCACGTTCCCCGTGACGACGGAGGGGAGAACCGGTCTGCAGCGTCTCTTCTTTTCCCGGAGTTTACGTCCCACGCAGCGTCCACGGCATGTCGTCCGTAGAATCTCCTCGGGGATGACATGCCTGTCCCGGGGGAACACAACAGCGCTGCGCAGCGCCATCAGCTGATCCATTGTGTAGACGAGGCGTCGGGGTCCCTTACACATCTTAAGCCGAGACAGGTAAATAATCCACCAAAAGTGCGGAAAAATGCAGCGTCGAATGCAGCCCAAGCTTAACGAACAATGTTGAGAAAAATATTTACAAAAGTGGGGAGATTTAAGGGCAAAAAGTTAGAAAAGTTACGAAAAGTGCGGGAGAGCTGTGACGGGCAGCAAGCGCAGCGCCAGGAGCTGTTCACTTGAAAACTACCACCTGATGACATCACAAGGTGGAACAGAGCGTTTGGAGCTTTGGAGATGTAAACAGACTAATAATAAAGAGTTCCTCAAACATGTGAATGAAACAAACACAACTCCAACTCTGTTTTGGAGGAGGAACATCAGAACATGGGTTAAAACTCAGAATAATCCATTGTGTTTAATGTTGGACCTTTAATGCTGCACTACTGGTGGTTCCTAGAGTCGCTAAAAGTACTTTAGGAGGTAGAGCTTTTAGGTACCAAGCACCCTTGTTGTGGAATCAGCTCCCTGCTCATGTCAAAGAAGCTGACACAGTCTCTACATTTAAGATTAGGCTCAAAACGTTCCTCTTTGAATTAGCTTATGGTCAGGTCAGTTAGGAACAGAAACTAAACCCATAGGCCTAGTTAAGCTGCTCTAGGAGATATATTACTGGGGAAAGTATGGCAACTTGAGCACTGTCCTCTGGTTTCTCCTACTTTTTCTCCTCCTACTGTTAAGAATATTCAATTACTAGTTCATTCGTAGTCTGTTCTTTGCTATTCACATGTTGTCCCTCGTCCCACTCCCCTTTTGGGGAGTTTCAGATGCTGCTGTTCCAGTTTGGACCGCTGCTGCCCCCTAGTGTCGAGGACCTGGACCCCTCCTCTCCTTCCCTGTCCTGGATTAACTGTCCTCGTCCTGCTAGATTAGTAGTTTCATCTGCCTGTCCGTCCTTAGGAGTAGGATCTCTCCTTCACTGTGGTTCTCCTCGAGGTTTCTCCGTTTTTTCCCACTGGGTTTTTCGAAGTTTTTCCTTGCGAGAAGGAGGGTCTAAGGACAGGGGATGCTGGGACAATTATCCATTTGCCTGCTTGTTGTTGGACATTCTGTATTTTTGATTTATGAATGTTTCTTATTCTGCGTCATTCTCTGACATCTCTGTCTGCTAAATCAACAATTTTGTGAAGTCCGCCAAGATAACTGTTGTTGTGATTTTGGGCTGTACAAAAATAAATTGAATTGAATTGAATTGAATTAATGTCTTCACGAGGGGAAACTGTTGTGTTAATTTGATGTTTCACGCAAGTTACATGAAAAGGAAAGTGGAAAAATGCTGTTTCAGTGTTTCTCAAACTGCAGTACACTCCCTCTAGTGGTAAAATGACATTTTATCCACATTTGTTCTGATTTATAACAGCTGTGAGAATGATGTAGTCCTGTTTTAGACTTGATTTAGTCCTGTTTTAGACCCAGAACAGTCCTGTTTCAGACCTGGTTTGGGACTAGTGGGATTCAGAGTAGTTTTTCTTGGTGGTGAAAAGTTCGAGACCCACAGCTGTAATAACTACAGTGGAATATGCAAAAACAATGTCTCTGCAACATTTCAATCTTATTTTTATAAAGTTAAATTCCATAAAACAATACTCCTTTAATTAAAACAAACAGTGTCAAAATTAAAACTTGACAAATGAGAAGTAGAGCCACACCTTCAATTAAAACTCTATTAGTGAACTGTCCCTTCCCCAACGCGGACGTCACCGCTCGGTCACTGAGTTTCAGCGCTCTGTGGTTGTGTTGGTTTTAGTTGGCACACGAGCTCGGGTCAGAGTTCTTAGTCTCTGTTTTCTCTGTTTTCTCACGTGTGGAGGCTTCAGTGACGCTTTGAGGATCTGTAGTTCTTCTTTTATTCAAACCCACATCACAGTCTCCGTCTGAGTGAGGACACTTCAGAATGTGTGTGTGGACACAGCCGGACGTAAAACACACTTCCTGTTGCTCAAGAGTGGAAACGGAGCTGGATGTTTTTGAATGTTGAAACGTGATTCTGTTCTTGAGTCAAAGAACAACAAATCCTGTTTGGAAGGGTGTGTAAAAATATATACAGTATATTATCGTATAATTTAATTTGGTGGTACGGTATCGATATCGTGGGCTGCTGTTTCGATATATCTAAAAGTATTTTATTTTCTATATTTTACCACATTATTTTGTGACAGAGCGATCATTTCAGAGGAAGAAAACTCGTACATTTCACATATTCGCTGTTTTGATTAAAATGGGTGTGTTTCATATTCACTTTGCACACGTCCCGTTGGTGAATGTGGAGCTTGTATAAAGTGGATGACTCAGCTCATAACAGCTTTATATATTCTTCTATAGTCACAGGCTCTAAACTAAAGCTCTGACTTCAGCTTCAGTAATGGGCCTGAGCGTTAAGGGGCTCAAAGTCATCGGAAGTGCAGTGTATCGAGATGCGTATCTTTATTCCACTTGTAAATGCTCCCCAGCCCTTCTGTGTATATCTGTCTGTATCTGTATCCGTGTGTTTTTATGGTTATAGATTTTTATGTTACTCAGTTTCTGTCGTCTTACCTTTCCTCCACTGCTGAATAACTGTGATCCCCGAGAGCAGAGAGAGAAACAGAAGAGGAAACGACAGAAAAACAAGACAAAGTGAAGGAGGAGAGCAACTTATTTGGAAAAATGGAAAAGAATATATATGTATATATTCTTCCAGCCCCATTAATAATACTAGTGTGTGTGTATATATATATATATATATATATATATATATATATATATATATATATATATATATATATATATATATATATATATATACACACACACACACACACACATATACACACACACACACACACACACACACACACACACACACATATATATATATATATATATATATATATATATATATATATATACACACACACACTAGTATTATTAATGGGGCTGGAATTCAACCATAGGTGAAGTGTGCTGCCTAAGGACACAACAACAGTATTGACCAGAGCCACTGCTGCCTCACAGAGGCACCTGGTCTTCCCAGCGGTCTCCCATCATGTCCTGACAGAACCCGCCCTGTTGGTGCGGTGATGATCTGCACTTCCACCACCTGAAGTCACAGTCGTCTGGATTCAGGACTCTGGGCCTCAGTCCAGCCTCAGGCTGCGACTCTGGGCCTCAGTCCAGCCTCAGGCTGCGACTCTGAGCCTCAGTCCAGCCTCAGGCTCCGACTCTGGGCCTCAGTCCAGCCTCAGGCCCAGAGTCGGAGCTCCAACAAATACATTTTTTCTGTTCAGTTTACAGTGACTCATCTGTTTTGTCTCCATAGTCCAAAAGCAGAGAGACAGTGAGTATGAATTCATGGATTTTAGTTTTAAATTATTTATATAAATGGACATAGCTGACCATTTAACCGCTGTGCTCCAAACAGGAAGTGAGCATGGGCGTGATTAAGCTCCATCATCTCTGGCTCCAGTTCAGTTTGTGCATGAAAAGCGTGGCCCCTCTGTCTGTTACTGCTGCTGTCAGGCTCCTCAAATGCACCTGACCCTCAAATATTGGTTAGAACCTCCTCTACATGATCCTGGGGTTTCATCTTCTTGTTATAGGCCACACTTTGAGGACTTTCCACGGTTCAGAAGATGGGAAATTTAGTTTAAATCTGTTAATTGCTATGGTTCATTGTGGATTGAGCAGAGGGTTTATTCTCCCTGTGACCCTAAACAGAACCACATATAAATCTGAGTTTGTTCAGATCCTGACCTTGTCCACACACTCGTCGAAGAAGGCGAGGCTGGCGTCTTTGTCACTGACAAAGGAGCACTCCTCAATGAACCTGCTGAACATCTGAGTCTTCATCATTAAGGAGTAGAACCTCTGATGGGAGCGGTCACGACTCTTCAAGAAACCTGCAGCAAAACAAACAGAGTCTAAGTCTGTCGCCATAATCATAAGTGACTATCACTGTGTGAAAGACGGAACAGAATATTTACTGATCGTCTGGACAGAGATTTGTAAAAGTGGGAGATTTGAGGTATTTTTGTAGTAATGTGATAAGATTTGAGCTGTAGAGAGTTGAATAAATGACTTTTTTGGATGATTATTGCCTCATTCTGCTGTTTATGCTTTTGTTGCAGCTTTTGCCTTTTAATTCTACTATTTATTAAAGGTCCCATATGGCACTTTGCTCTAATGAAGAGGCTAATGTGGTTTCATTCATTCACATGTTTCATTCACATGTTTAACACACAAACCTGCAGATTTAACACGAGTTCTTCTCTCAAACTGAAAACACTCTATTCCACCTTGTGATGTCATCATGTGGTGATACAGGAAGTGCTCCACTGTGTTTTTAAACTCCACACACCTTCACTAGAATCATTTGGATCATTTCAGTCCTGGAATTGCCGATCTCTACTGAACTAAAGGTAAAAGGAGCTGTTCACTTGAAAACTACCACTTGATGACATCACAAGGTGGAACAGAGCGTTTGGAGCTTTGGAGATGTAGACAGACTAATAATAAAGAGTTCCTCAAACATGTGAATGAAACAAACACAACTCCAGGTGTTTTTGAGGAGGAACATCAGAGCACAAGAATACATTTTGCATAATATAGGGCCCTTGAAAACTGGTTTTATATATATATATATATATATATATATATATATATATATATATATATATATATATATATATATATATATATATATATATATATATACTGTATATATAAAACCGTATATCGTATATTTCTCTGTGGTGTGGTGATGTATGGACCTTGTTATTGTGACGGTCTATCGGCTCCATGACTCAGCTCCTCTGTCAGTCTGAGCTCCACAGTTACAGAAAACAGAGCGCTGGATGAAAGCACCTGTTACATAAGACTATAGATGAGGCAGATGCCCTCTCACGCTGTCATTAATCCTCCTGCTGCTGCTGTCTCTGTCCTAATGTCTCTATGGTAACGATTTAGACTGTAGAATGAATCTGATACTAAAAATAACAGATCTCACTGAATATTCACAAAAACAAAAGAACCAAAAGATGGACTTCAAATGTAAAGCTCCTGAATCACACAAACCGACTCCTGTGAGATTTAAGTCATCTTCTGCTGTTCCTCCTCAAAAACAGAGCTGGAGTCGTGTTTGTTTCATTCACTTGTTTGAGGAACTCTTTATTATTAGTCTGTCTACATCTCCAAAGCTCCAAACGCTCTGTTCCACCTTGTGATGTCATCAAGTGGTAGTTTTCAAGTGAACAGCTCCTTTTACCTTTAGTTCAGTAGAGATCGGCAATTCCAGGACTGAAATGATCCAAATGATTCTAGTGAAGGTGTGTGGAGTTTAAAAACACAGTGGAGCACTTCCTGTATCACCACATGATGACATCACAAGGTGGAACAGAGTGTTTTCAGTTTGAGAGAAGAACTCATCCTAAAGAAAACAGTGTATTACGGGCCCTTTAATCATTACTGCATCAGTTGCAGGTCATTTTTATTGGCTGATTAGTGTTGTTGTTTTTTTTTTTATAACATTTTGTTTGTGCTTTTTCAAATTTAAACACACAAAACAGAGCACACAATCTGGGCGGTCGCACAAAAACATGAGCAAAGAATCAGAGAGAGTTTTGAAGGCATTTTTTCAGACATTTCCTCCATTTTATCCATCCACTTCAAGGGGAAACTTTTAACTCGTTCCCATCTCTAACGCACAAGCACGAAGTGTCTGATTTAAGGGAGGAAACACTGGGCCATATTGGTGGTTTTCAGATTCTAAAATGTGATCATGTCAAACTTCCAGAGGGGGGCAACAGCCATATTTCCCATGAAATATCGTAAAGGTAAATTCCCAAATATGGAAGCTAAATTACAACAAAAATCTGCAATTGAACAATATTAATGTTAACTGTCCCCGTCTGTATGGAAGAATATTGGCCTATATAATGTAGTGATGTCACCTGAAACACAACAGTCTGTATATACAGAATATTCTATCCCTAGTTATAATGAAAAAATTTTTTGAATAAAAAACAACCAGCAGTCATCAAGGGAGGGAGGGTGAAGCGTCTTGCCAAAGGATACAACAACAGCATGCACGCAGAATCGTACCACCAACCACATACACATGACACAAATACACACGAGCGGTTGGTACCCTGTAGGTCGAAGAGGGAGCTGGCGTCCGTGGTCTTCTCGGACGGGGCTTGGGTGATGGGGAGCAGATACGAGCGGTACCCTCTCAAGATGGCCGCCATGAACCGGAGGAAGGCCTCTTGGATCTCCAGCTCCAGCGTTTGGAGGCTCTTCCCGCCCTCCAGCTCACTGTCCGTCATGGAGGGCTCCGTCTGCAGGTCATCACGGTTCAGCTGACCCCCTGAGCAACAACAGCCCAGAGTCAAAGCATCTCAAAACTATCCAACATGGACTTTAAAGGTCCTATATGATACAAAAGTGACTCCTGTGATCTTTAATCCATGTTCTAAAGCCATGTTCTCCTCAAAAACAGACCTGGAGTTGTGTTTTGTGTTTGAGAGAAGAACTCGTGTTAAATCTGCAGGTTTGTGTGTTAAACATGTGAATGAAACAAAACACAACTCCAGGTGTTTGTGATGAGGAAACGACATTAGATCAGAACATGAGCCCTTTAACAGCTCAGATCTCGTCCTCTCACCTTCACACAGACACATATTTGGATATATTTGATCTGTTATAGAAAATTTAATCTAAATCAACAGTTTCCTCACTTTTCTCCATGTGTCTCTATGTTTTCCCCTGCACCAGATGAACTGTGGCCGGTGGGTGTAGAGTTTGGGTCTTAAATTGAATCCATGTGTTTGAAACCACATTTGTTTTTTTCTGCAGCAGCAAAAACGCATCTGGCGAGTCCCTTCGGCTCCTGCTCGTGTTACAGTGTTCTGTACAAGTGCAGCGTGAGAAACACAACGTCTGGATGGACTTTGGAGATCTTATTTAGAAGCATTTTTGGAGTTAAAACTTTAATAAATCAAACTTGGAATTAGATATTTAAAAAATCCTTCTGTAAGGTTCATCAAAATCTTGTTAAAGCTGCACTGTGTAACTTTTCTGTAGGAGAGTCCGTTAAATGCTTTTTTCCACGGAGATGTTATTACTTTGTCTGGGATGTTCCACAGTGTGGCATTAAACCTTTCTATCTCCATGGAGACCAAACCAGACCAAGTTCCAGGTCAGATCTGTGGAGAGGCGACCCCGCTCACAGTCAGAATGTCTGTTTTTATTTTTGAGCTCTAAAACCACCTGTAATTGAATAAATGTAAAGTAGAGCTGTTTAATGTCACACTGTGGAACATTCCAGGCAGAGCAATGATGGATCCCTAACCAAAAAGTTACACAGTGCAGCTTTAAGTACAAGATCTAAATATACGGCTGTGAGTTGATTAAATTAAATATTAAAATATGTTTCAGTGCAGACGGGACTCTTCTGTTTCCACATGAAATCCTGTTGCTATGAGACCAAACTCACCAAAAAAACAAAAACTGAAAAACAAAATGTAGGGTCTCCTCTTAAAAATGTTCTGTTTAATACAGTTCAATACTGAAACACATGACCTCCTAAAATCCTCCTCCCATCATGCTCTGAGTGACAGGTGGGTTTGACCAATCACAGTGAAGTGTGAACATTTACAAGTGTCACCTGATCAAATCTGGATCTCGATCTGGAGAGGTTAGACTTTAGCACGTTACCTTCCTTAGGTTCCAAACACAGGGTATAAAAGTGAATGTTTGACACACAGGGAGGAGACAGTGAAGATGTGAATCGTTGATGAAGAGGCCTCACCCTGAAGGAGCTGCTGGTGCACTTTGTTCAGACTGCTCAGGAGATGTTTGCAGGCTCTCCGCGGCAGCAGCTTCCATGTCACAGCCTTTTTCTCGTCTTTTCTGGAACACAACACATGGATTCAGTTACAGCACGAAAGTCAAAACTAAACATTCGGAAAAGATGCAAAAATAAAAGAGAAATGCCCTGACATCTGCCCTGACCTCTGCCCTGCCCTGACATCTGCCCTGACATCTGCCCTGACATCTGCCCTGCCCTGACATCTGCCCTGACATCTGCCCTGACATCTGCCCTGACATCTGCCCTGCCCTGACATCTGCCCTGACATCTGCCCTGACATCTGCCCTGACATCTGCCCTGCCCTGACATCTGCCCTGACATCTGCCCTGACTGCAGTGAAGTGACTGTAGTGAGGAGCTGTTCTCTTCATAACACACTTCATACTCAGGGGTCTCCAACTTTTTTCCTCCGTTGAGTTGCCTTTACAAATGAAAATAGAGGCCTTGGATAGGAACAGTTAGAGGCTTATAAAACATACTCCATTTATTAGTGCAGAAAGAAAAGTGAGGCCTGAAAATGATACATCATTCTATTCATCAAATTTTAGTTATTCAACACAAAACTTATAATTCAGAAATTCTTTGGCGAGCTTCTTGGAAGGAGGTGGAGAACTACTGGTGGCTCTCAAGCTCCAGGCTGGAAACCCCGGCTTTAGATGGATGTGGACAGCAGTGAACCCAGAGCACTGGGAGCTCTGTAAAACTGTTACATAAGACACAGAAACGCCCTTTTTCTTTTTGTTTAGAACCAAAACTGACATTTGTTAAAGTGGGAGTGCTCAGGGCTCAGGGCAGAGGTGAAGAACACACACTGTACGTTACAAAAGAATATTTACTTATATATTTCCTTTATATAAATGACTCAAACACATGGAAAGCTAAAGGTCGCGCTCACTGTGAGATGGTGTTGGTGTCCAGATCCACACAGCTGATGTCCGCCGGGGGCACGTACAGGTCAAAGTATCGAGAGTCCACGCCCACGATGAACGGGCACGGGGCGCTCAGGACGCCAGCCAGGGCCAGCGGGCACAGGGGAATGTACGGGCACGGCCAGTGGAACGGAAAGATCAACTACAACAGCACAAGTCACAAGAGAAAAGTGTGAGCGGAGTGTGAGCAAAGTGTGAGCGGAGTGTGAGCGGAGTGTGAGTGAAGTGTGAGCGGAGTGTGAGCGGAGTGTGAGTGAAGTGTGAGCGAAGTGTGAGCGGAGTGTGAGTGAAGTGTGAGCGGAGTGTGAGCGGAGTGTGAGTGAAGTGTAAGCAGAGTGTGAGCGGAGTGTGAGCGGAGTGTGAGTGAAGTGTAAGCAGAGTGTGAGCGGAGTGCACAATGCAAGAGTGTGAGCAAAGTGTGAGCAGAGTGTGAGCAGAGTGTGAGCGAAGTGTGAACGAAGTGTGAGCGGAGTGTGAGTGAAGTGTGAGCGGAGTGTGAGTGAAGTGTGTGCGGAGTGAGGGGAGTGCACAATACAAGAGTGTGAGCAGAGTGTGAGCGGAGTGCACAATACAAGAGTGTGAGCAAAGTGTGAGCGGAGTGCACAATACCAAAATGTCGAAGGATCGTGAACTTTGGTGATATCGTTATCGTGGGCTCCTTTTTGTTTTCTTTTAGTAAATTATTTAGTGACAGAGCCACAGTTTGGAGAAAGGAAACTTTTCTATGCAGCACATTTCAAATTTTCAGTGTTTTTAAATCCTGTATTTCAGATCAGGTTTTTGCAGGTAGCGCTTTAACGGGCCCATATTATTCTCTGCTCTGTTCTAATGTCGTTTCCTCGCCACAAACAGACCTGGAGTTGTGTTTTCTTTCATTCACATGTTTAACACATGGAGATCTAGACAGACTCATAATAAAGAGTTCCACAACTCCAGGTGTTTTTGAGGAGGGAACAACATTAGAACATGTCTGATAATAAAGGTGCTTTAATAAAAAAAAGAACCGTATGCATTACATGTTGTGAAACAGAGTAAAGGGTCCAGATCTGAGCAGAATCTGACTTCAGGTCTGTGGGTGAAGGAGGCTCTCTTTGTTTCACATGAACTCAACATTACATAAGACCGAGAACTCAGCTCCTACAGCACAGGAGACCTTCAGTCCACAAACGTGTGTGTGCTGTTTTTTTTCTTTTTGGAAACACATTTATTGTCATTACGCTGTCCAAACCAGAACACACACTACAGTGGACATACTGAAGTGAGGTTCGGACAATTAATCAAAAAAGAATCAAGATGGAGATTCAGTCGTTTTCGCTCTACAGCCGCTCTCCTGTGAAACCGTGTGGGGTTTGGAGAGAGTTCAAACTTACAAACACACTGCACTGTTTGGGTGCCTTTATTCAGCAATTCACTAAATAAATATATGTTTCAAAGGGCCCATATTACACTATTTTCTGATTCTTTCTATGTTCTATAATGTTCTATAATGTTCTAATGATTTTCAAATTGAAAATCGTGACTGATCAGTAAGAGAACCGACCACAGTGTTTCTCAGATCAGTGCATAATTCAGGTGTCATCCTTCATTTGGTGTTTCACTTGAAAATGTTTTAGCACTGACTCTCTTAGTTTCCATTAGATTAGAACACTGTGGTGTCTTTGGCCCCCTACAGGTCACAGAAGGGAATGAAACATGTTGAAAATCGAATGAGCAGCACAGCTAAATGACGTGTAGAAGATCAGAGACTCACAGAGACCAGAGCTTCAGTCACACTGGTCAGAACGGCCGGACGCAGCGAGTGGACCAGGATCTTATGTTCTGTGACGGCCAAAACCAGGAGGGTCACAGCGTTTTTAGGGCCCAGGTTCAACAGCAGCGTGGACAGGCTCCCCCCACTACCACAAAAAACACAAAAAAACACCCAAAAAACACCAGTCACACACAGACTCCACCCACTGCCACGTTAATTACTATTGATCCTTTGCTGCTTATGTCATCAATGTTCCCTGGGGATGTGATGCTAACTATAGGCCCTGCTCTGTCTGAGGCTTTAATTTAACCCAATCTGACCATAAAGACCTGACTCTGCTCTCCATCAGGTGAGCTGATCTGTACTGTTAGAAAAGTCCCTCTAAAGAACATTACAGCCACAAGCTAGCATTAGCATTAGCATTAGCATTAGCATTAGCCAACAGTTTTTCAGTGAGTCGCTCTCACCTTTTAGCTGTTTTTTCAGATACACTCTCTTTATTGAAGACTCAAAGTCCAGAGTAAAAAACACAAACACCAACTCCCTGATCTACATCCATTGTTTGTTTTGTTTGGCTTTTTACTTTTTTCGGCATTGTTTGCTAATGTGTGCACTGTGTCACCATGGTAACTGCTAAACATTCTGTCAGAGGCATACGGACAGAACACCCCCAGTGTGATGTCATTGCAAAGTATCAGTACTTCATCTGACTTCATGGTAACTTCATCACACAGTGAAATCCTGAGGTACCTGAGGGGCAGAGGGGAGGAGACGGGCTGGCTCAGGATCAGACTGTCGTGAGGAGACAACTGTGGACGATACAAACGTCAGACATCAGCCTCATACCTGCAGGACGCGGGTTTATCAGGGTGGGTCAGTCTCACCTGAACCAGAATCCTAGGTCTCTGAACTGATGGAAATGGAACGTTTAACATAAAATGAGCAATGTGCCTGAGGAGAAAACACAAAGAAGAAGAGTGTGAGCACAGAGAGTCCAGGAGAGACATGAGTCCCACAGACTTTATCCAGATGTTTAAAGGGCCCAGAGTCTGGTCCATGTTCTGATGTTCCTCCTCACAAACAGACCTGGAGTTGTGTTTGTTTCATTCACATGTTTGAGGAACTCTTTATTATTAGTCTGTCTAAATCTCCAAAGCTCCAAACGCTCTGTTCCACCTTGTGATGTCATCAAGTGGTAGTTTTCAAGTGAACAGCTCCTTTTACCTTTAGTTCAGTAGAGATCGGCAATTCCAGGACTGAAATGATCCAAATGATTCTAGTGAAGGTGTGTGGAGTTTAAAAACACAGTGGAGCACTTCCTGTATCACCACATGATGACATCACAAGGTGGAACAGAGTGTTTTCAGTTTGAGAGAAGAACTCGTGCTAAATCTGCAGGTTTGTGTGTTAAACATGTGAATGAAACTCCAGGACTCTGAGACTGAGACTGTTCTACAGAGAAGATCTGAGGAGCTCGTACTTTTCGATGGGCAGAGCGTGAGGTCCGGAGATGGAGTATCGATAGAGGAACGTGAGGAAGCTCCTGAAGGACTGGAAGAAGGGCCAGTGGGACAGGAGGCAGATGCTCTTGTTGCTATAGAGACCGCTCCCATCAGGACCGAGGCCGGAGCAGGACAGGCCCAGCTGAGAGCGCTGCCTCTGGGTCAGAACCTCCTCTGGGTACGGCTCATAGAACTGGATGGCTGCTCCATACACCTGCACACACACAGACACAGACACAACAGAACTGTCTCCGGCTCTTTTAATATTTATTTGTGACAGAATCCAGTGTGAGAACTCATTTAATCCACAAACGAATCACAGACAAACACCAAGGCTCAGATCTGTTTAAACTCTGAGCGCCGGAGTGAGTTTGAATCTTGAATCTTAATCATTTTAAATCAAACTGTTATTATAATCTCTGTTTTTGTGCAAAGCTCTCACGGTGCTGTGTGCTCAGGTTCTGATCCTTGTGTTTCAGGGTTCATCACTGTAAAAATGAGATTTGTTTCTAAATGTTCACATTAAGGAACCGTTCAAAAGAGCCAGACGTTCACGAATGCCACGTCTGCAAACCACCAATCGGCCAATGAGAAGCAGAGAGACCGACCTTTTCCCCCGAGGCTCCGGTCAGGACGAAGGTGGAGAAGACAGGCAGAGAGTGTTTGGTGTGGTGAGGCCAGCATTCGATGGTGGCGCCCATGGGCAAACAGAACATGGGCACAGACTCTGGCAAAGGGAAGGATTCATAATCGTCTTCAGGGTAACGGCACAGCAGACCTGCCCAGAGGAAACACAACGTGACTATGGCAGGATGGAGTACTATTAAACACTTCATTTCCAATTTAGTCATTTTGTAGGTTTACAATTTGACTTTCTGGTTGGAAATCATGACATCACACTAGGGAATTCCATCATGGTTACCTAGCAACCCTGATGTCCTGTTTTAAAATATCAGTAGAGCTTCACCTGCTTTGTACGCAATGGTGTTGGCTTTGGCCAAAGACTTCTTATAACAAAGGTACACGGACGACCCCCACTGAAAACAACACAGTTTAATCACTTATTGTGTGTCTTTTATTGTGTGTCATGTCACGGTGGTGCAGATAGGGGGCGCACCATGCTGCTGTTGAGGTTCTTGTCCACTTTGCAGAAGGTATGAGGGGGGCTCTCTCCTTTGCCCGGCACGATGATGCAGACGTCGGTGAGGGCGAGGGAGGTGTGGGGTTGGCTCTTGGGCGCGCGGCGATATGTGATGTAGATCCTCTGAGACGAGGAGCTGCTGATATTCGCTGGGCGACCGGAGGGCGTGGTCTGGACGATGTGACAGCCGGGCTTCAGCTTCTCCTTCCACTCGTACAACACCCTGAGAAACACAGGAGAGAAGGTCTGTGTGATCATTCTGATCCATGTTCTAAAGTTGTTCCCTCCTCAAACACACACCTGGAGTTGTGTTTTGTTTCATTCACATGTTTAACACACAAACCCTGTTCCACCTTGTGATGTCATGTAGCAATACAGAAAGTGCTCCACACACTCCACACACCTTCACTAGAATCATTTGGATCATTTCAGTCCTGGAATTGCCGATCTCGACTGAACTAAAGGTAAAAGGAGCTGTTCACTTGAAAACTACCACTTGATGACATCACAAGGTGGAACAGAGCGTTTGGAGCTTTGGAGATGTAGACAGACTAATAATAAAGAGTTCCTCAAACATGTGAATGAAACAAACACAACTCCAGGTGTTTTTGAGGAGGAACATCAGAACGTGGATTAAAGCTCACAGGAGTCAGTTTTGTGTTACAGAGGAGCTTTAATGTGCATTTAAACCGTTTAAGACGCACATTATGCAGTAAATTATTCAAGAGCTTAAAGTATGAGTCACTCTGCAAAATTTTTGAATGAGTAAATCTAATGGAGCAGGTTCTGTTCCATTATCCAGGTTTTGTGATGAATAATGGAAGAGTAAACTTTAAAAGACTGAACCACCGTGAGCTCGGACTCGGCTGTGGGGAAAATGAGCGTTACTTTTAAAATAGAAATAAAAGAAAGAAAGCACCGGAACATGACTCAAGTTATGTTTATGTTTGAGGAACTCTTTATTATTAGTCTGTCTACATCTCCAAAGCTCCAAACGCTCTGTTCCACCTTGTGATGTCATCAAGTGGTAGTTTTCAAGTGAACAGCTCCTTTTACCTTTAGTTCAGTAGAGATCGACAATTCCAGGACTGAAATGATCCAAATGATTCTAGTGAAGGTGTGTGGAGTTTAAAAACACAGTGGAGCACTTCCTGTATCACCACATGATGACATCACAAGGTGGAACAGAGTGTTTTCAGTTTGAGAGAAGAACTCGTGTTAAATCTGCAGGTTTGTGTGTTAAACATGTGAATGAAACAAAACACAACTCCAGGTACTCCAGGTAGAACAGAGATCAGAAAACAGCACAGAACTAGACTAAAATGTCATGGTCACATTTTTATTCAGCACTTTTCCACCTTCAAGGTGCACACAGACACCAGGGGCAAAGTGGGTTAAGTGTCTTGCCCAAGGACACATCATCACATCGTCAGCATTCATCTGTGAGAGCTGGAATCACACTGCCAACCTGTGAGTCAGTGGACCACTTAACCAATGATGTTTATGTCAAGAGTGGGATTCAAACCAGCAACCTTCGGATCAGTGGACAAACTCAACCGACTGAGCGACTGCCGCCCGTAGACTAGAATATGTCTGGTGCTGTCAGTCAAAGTGTGTGTCAGAGTCACAGTGTGTCAGAGTCACTGTGTGTCAGAGTCACAGTGTGTCAGAGTCACTGTGTGTCAGAGTCACTGTGTGTCAGAGTCACAGTGTGTCAGAGTCACTGTGTGTGTCAGAGTCACTGTGTGTCAGAGTCACAGTGTGTCAGAGTCACAGTGTGTGTCAGAGTCACTGTGTGTCAGAGTCACAGTGTGTCAGAGTCACTGTGTGTGTCAGTCACTGTGTGTCAGAGTCACAGTATGTGTCAGAGTCACAGTGTGTCAGAGTCACAGTGTGTGTCAGAGTCACTGTGTGTCAGAGTCACAGTGTGTCAGAGTCAAAGTGTGTCAGAGTCACTGTGTGTCAGAGTCACAGTGTGTGTCAGAGTCACTGTGTGTCAGAGTCACTGTGTGTCAGAGTCACTGTGTGTCAGAGTCACAGTGTGTCAGAGTCACTGTGTGTCAGAGTCACAGTGTGTGTCAGAGTCACTGTGTGTCAGAGTCACAGTGTGTGTCAGAGTCACTGTGTGTCAGAGTCACAGTGTGTCAGAGTCACAGTGTGTGTCAGAGTCACAGTGTGTCAGAGTCACAGTGTGTCAGAGTCACAGTGTGTGTCAGAGTCACTGTGTGTCAGAGTCACAGTGTGTCAGAGTCACTGTGTGTGCCAGTCACTGTGTGTCAGAGTCACAGTGTGTCAGAGTCACAGTGTGTGTCAGAGTCACTGTGTGTCAGAGTCACAGTGTGTCAGAGTCACAGTGTGTCAGAGTCAGTGGGTGTCAGAGTCACTGTGTGTCAGAGTCACTGTGTGTCAGAGTCACAGTGTGTCAGAGTCACAGTGTGTGTCAGAGTCACTGTGTGTCAGAGTCACAGTGTGTCAGAGTCACAGTGTGTCAGAGTCACAGTGTGTGTCAGAGTCACTGTGTGTCAGAGTCACAGTGTGTGTCAGAGTCACAGTGTGTCAGAGTCACTGTGTGTCAGAGTCAGTGTGTGTCAGAGTCACAGTGTGTGTCAGAGTCACAGTGTGTCAGAGTCACTGTGTGTGTCAGAGTCACAGTGTGTCAGAGTCACTGTGTGTGTCAGAGTCACTGTGTGTGTCAGAGTCACAGTGTGTCAGAGTCACAGTGTGTGTCAGAGTCGCTGTGTGTCAGAGTCACAGTGTGTGTCAGAGTCACAGTGTGTCAGAGTCACAGTGTGTGTCAGAGTCACAGTGTGTCAGAGTCACTGTGTGTCAGAGTCACAGTGTGTGTCAGAGTCACTGTGTGTCAGAGTCACAGTGTGTCAGAGTCACAGTGTGTGTCAGAGTCACAGTGTGTCAGAGTCACAGTGTGTCAGAGTCACTGTGTGTGTCAGAGTCACAGTGTGTATCAGAGTCAAAGTGTGTGTCAGAGTCACTGTGTGTGTCAGAGTCACAGTGTGTCAGAGTCACAGTGTGTCAGAGTCACAGTGTGTGTCAGAGTCACAGTGTGTGTCAGAGTCACTGTGTGTCAGAGTCACTGTGTGTGTCAGAGTCACAGTGTGTCAGAGTCACTGTGTGTGTCAGAGTCACAGTGTGTCAGAGTCACTGTGTGTGTCAGAGTCACAGTGTGTCAGAGTCACAGTGTGTGTCAGAGTCAAAGTGTGTGTCAGAGTCACTGTGTGTCAGAGTCACAGTGTGTGTCAGAGTCACTGTGTGTCAGAGTCACTGTGTGTGTCAGAGTCACAGTGTGTGTCAGAGCCACAGTGTGTGTCAGAGTCACTGTGTGTCAGAGTCACTGTGTGTGTCAGAGTCACAGTGTGTCAGAGTCACAGTGTGTGTCAGAGTCAAAGTGTGTGTCAGAGTCACAGTGTGTCAGAGTCACAGTGTGTGTCAGAGTCACAGTGTGTGTCAGAGTCAAAGTGTGTGTCAGAGTCACTGTGTGTCAGAGTCACTGTGTGTGTCAGAGTCACAGTGTGTGTCAGAGTCAAAGTGTGTGTCAGAGTCACAGTGTGTCAGAGTCACAGTGTGTGTCAGAGTCAAAGTGTGTGTCAGAGTCACAGTGTGTCAGAGTCACAGTGTGTGTCAGAGTCACAGTGTGTCAGAGTCACAGTGTGTGTCAGAGTCAAAGTGTGTGTCAGAGTCACAGTGTGTCAGAGTCACAGTGTGTGTCAGAGTCACAGTGTGTGTCAGAGTCAAAGTGTGTGTCAGAGTCACTGTGTGTCAGAGTCACTGTGTGTGTCAGAGTCACAGTGTGTCAGAGTCACAGTGTGTGTCAGAGTCAAAGTGTGTGTCAGAGTCACTGTGTGTCAGAGTCACAGTGTGTGTCAGAGTCACTGTGTGTCAGAGTCACTGTGTGTGTCAGAGTCACAGTGTGTGTCAGAGCCACAGTGTGTGTCAGAGTCACTGTGTGTCAGAGTCACTGTGTGTGTCAGAGTCACAGTGTGTCAGAGTCACAGTGTGTGTCAGAGTCAAAGTGTGTGTCAGAGTCACAGTGTGTCAGAGTCACAGTGTGTGTCAGAGTCACAGTGTGTGTCAGAGTCAAAGTGTGTGTCAGAGTCACTGTGTGTCAGAGTCACTGTGTGTGTCAGAGTCACAGTGTGTGTCAGAGTCAAAGTGTGTGTCAGAGTCACAGTGTGTCAGAGTCACAGTGTGTGTCAGAGTCAAAGTGTGTGTCAGAGTCACAGTGTGTCAGAGTCACAGTGTGTGTCAGAGTCACAGTGTGTCAGAGTCACAGTGTGTGTCAGAGTCAAAGTGTGTGTCAGAGTCACAGTGTGTCAGAGTCACAGTGTGTGTCAGAGTCACAGTGTGTGTCAGAGTCAAAGTGTGTGTCAGAGTCACTGTGTGTCAGAGTCACTGTGTGTGTCAGAGTCACAGTGTGTCAGAGTCACAGTGTGTGTCAGAGTCAAAGTGTGTGTCAGAGTCACAGTGTGTCAGAGTCACAGTGTGTGTCAGAGTCAAAGTGTGTGTCAGAGTCACAGTGTGTCAGAGTCACAGTGTGTGTCAGAGTCACAGTGTGTCAGAGTCACAGTGTGTGTCAGAGTCAAAGTGTGTGTCAGAGTCACAGTGTGTCAGAGTCACAGTGTGTGTCAGAGTCAAAGTGTGTGTCAGAGTCACAGTGGGAGTGTTTGTCCCACAGTGGGAGTGTATGTGCAGATTAGAGCAGCAGTGATTAGCTGCAGGTCACAGTGGATTACCCGAGGTCTGTCAGAGGAGGCTTATCTCGTCCACGTCTGAAGCACAAGAAGATCTGCTGCCCCCTGAGGCTGGCCCCGTTCAGTTCCGCTGAGAGCCCAGAGGGGGTGCTCTCCACACAGGTGAAGCCCACGGGCACCTCCTCGCCCAGAGACCGAATCACCACCGCCACATCTGTGATGGGGGCTTTAGGCTGCACCGTCCGCGGGGAGACATCGTCCCAGTGCAGCCCCTCCTCCAGAGGTGTGGGAGACTCTGTGAGGCCAGCCTCCAGAGGTGTGGGAGACTCTGTGAGGCCAGCCACCACAAAGTAGTCGGCTACACGGGGCCCTTTATCCTCCATCGTGGAACATTCCCCCTCAGCTGCACACAGAACACACAGAAACAGTTAGGCCATTTTCAGAAAACATGACAACATTTAGCATTAAACATTCAGCATCATTTACAGGCGTGTGGGGCAGTGTGTTATGTGAGGAACCAGAGGAACCAAAGGAACCAGAGGAACCAGAGGAACCAAAGGAACCAGAGGAACCAGAGGAACCAGAGGAACCAGAGGAACCAAAGGAACCAAAGAAACCAGAGGAACCAGAGGAACCAAAGGAACCAAAGGAACCAAAGGAACCAGGCCAGTCCTTGGTTTGAGGTCTATGTAACAAAGCTCTGTTCCACTTAAAGCTCCAATATCCACAGACAGACCCTGAGATTTAAGTCATGTTCTGATGTTCCACCTCAAAAACACATGGAGTTGTGTTTTGTTTCATTCACATGTTTGAGGAACTCTTTATTATTAGTCTGTCTACATCTCCAAAGCTCCAAACGCTCTGTTCCACCTTGTGATGTCATCAAGTGGTAGTTTTCAAGTGAACAGCTCCTTTTACCTTTAGTTCGGTGGAGATCAGCAATTCCAGGACTGAAATGATCCACATGATTCTAGTGAAGGTGTGTGGAGTTTAAAAACACAGTGGAGCACTTCCTGTATCACCACATGATGACATCACAAGGTGGAACAGAGTGTTTTCAGTTTGAGAGAAGAACTCGTGTTAAATCTGCAGGTTTGTGTGTTAAACATGTGAATGAAACAAACACAACTCCAGGTGTTTGTGACGAGGAAACGACATCAGAGCAGATCAGAGAACAGCGTAATATGGGACCTTTAAATAAACAAATAATAAATGCATAAATAAATAAATACTCCAAATATATTTTAATACAAATACACAGTAGAAATACAACAGTACAGCCTGTAAACGAAGCACAAAACACGGAAAAACAGTTCAGATCCTTGGGGTGGTGAAGACAGATCTGAACTTCGATATATCGCTGAAGAAAATATAAACGATAAATGATAAAACTGAATGTGATTGAGCCACAATGAGCCTGAAGTCATAAATGTTACTGTCACTGAGTCTGAGTATGAATCTGAACACGAGGCCTCCTTCAGTTTAACCGATTCTAGAACAAACCAAACTCACATAAATCAAGTTTCCCTTTTCTCCTCACCTGTGTTTGAAACTGCTCTACACCAGCTTTTCAAAATAAGAGACTCTACGCCAACTTTTCAAAATAAGAGACTCTACACCAACTTTTCAAAATAAGAGACTCTACACCAGCTTTTCAAAATAAGAGACTCTACACCAACTTTTCAAAATAAGAGACTCTACACCAACTTTTCAAAATAAGAGACTCTACATCAGCTTTTCAAAATAAGAGACTCTACATCAGCTTTTCAAAATAAGAGACTCTACATCAGCTTTTCAAAATAAGAGACTCTACATCAGCTTTTCAAAATAAGAGACTCTACACCAACTTTTCAAAATAAGAGACTCTACATCAGCGTTTCAAAATAAGAGAATCTACACCAGCTTTTCAAAATAAGAGACTCTACATCAGCTTTCAAAATAGGAGACTCTACATCAGCTTTTCAAAATAAGAGAGTCTACATCAGCTTTTCAAAATAAGAGACTCTACATCAGCTTTTCAAAATAAGAGACTCTACATCAGCTTTTCAAAATAAGAGACTCTACACCAACTTTTCAAAATAAGAGACTCTACATCAGCGTTTCAAAATAAGAGAATCTACACCAGCTTTTCAAAATAAGAGACTCTACATCAGCTTTCAAAATAAGAGACTCTACATCAGCTTTTCAAAATAAGAGGGTCTACATCAGCTTTTCAAAATAAGAGACTCTACATCAGCTTTTCAAAATAAGAGAATCTACATCAGCGTTTCAAAATAAGACACTCTACATCAGCTTTTCAAAATAAGAGACTGTACATCAGCGTTTCAAAATAAGAGCGTACACGGGGCCTAACCCTGGGCACATCTGGCTCATGTTAAAGTGCATTCCATGAGCTCCGTTTCACAGTGAAATATGGAGGCTTCAGCAGTGACCTCGTTATGTAAAAGGAAACAGAGAAAAGGGAGAGAAAAGGGAGGACGTGTGTTTTAGGACCCAGAGGTGGTGTTTACGGCGCTCCCTTCAGGCCGCTGTTGTGGAAAAACAGAAGAACTGAGCCAGAGCAGCTGTGAAGGTTTTATCTCACAACCATTAAGAACGCTATCTGTAGGCACTATCTGTCTGTCAAGCCCCTTCACACTCTGATACAGCAGCAGCTCCAGAACACTGTTTTTCAGCTATACGCTCTCTATATACGACCTGAGTAACAGTGTGAGCGATACTCTCTATATACGACCTGAGTAACAGTGTGAGCTATACTCTCTATATACGACCTGAGTAACAGTGTGAGCGATACTCTCTATATACGACCTGAGTAACAGTGTGAGCGATACTCTCTATATACGACCTGAGTAACAGTGTGAGCGATACTCTCTATATACGACCTGAGTAACAGTGTGAGCTATACTCTCTATATACGACCTGAGTAACAGTGTGAGCTATACTCTCTATATACGACCTGAGTAACAGTGTGAGCGATACTCTCTATATACGACCTGAGTAACAGTGTGAGCGATACTCTCTATATACGACCTGAGTAACAGTGTGAACTATACTCTCTATATACGACCTGAGTAACAGTGTGAGCAATACTCTCTCTCTATATATATATATACTGTATATCACTGTCAGTATAAGACAGGTCCCTATGTTTTTCATGGCGTTATCGATTATTTAGAATCCAGAGAAACCAATGGCCGATAAACTCTGCTGATATTTTCAGACCGATATGTGGGTCAGATTTTTATTATTTTCCACAGATCTTTACATTTAAAGGTCCTGCAAAAGTGACTCACTGTGTAACTTTTCTGGTGGAGGGTCCATCAAACGCTTGTCTCCATGGAGATGTTATTTCTTTGTCTGGGATGTTCCACAGTGTGGCATCAAACCTTTCTATCTTCATGGAGACCAAACCAGACCAAGTTCCAGGTCAGATCTGTGGAGAGACGACCCCGCTCACAGTCAGAATGTCTGTTTTTCTAGGTATTTTTGAGCTCTAAAACCACCTGTGATTAAATAAATGTAAAGTAGAGCTGTTTAATGTCACACTGTGGAACATTCCAGGCAGAGCAGTGACGTATCCATAGAAACAGCTGTAAGTCGTGTTCTGATGTTCTGATGTTCCTCCTCAAAAACAGACCTGGAGTTGTGTTTGTTTCATTCACATGTTTGAGGAACTCTTTATTATTAGTCTGTCTACATCTCCAAAGCTCCAAACGCTCTGTTCCACCTTGTGATGAACATAATGTTCAGGGTTTGTGTTTAACAGTGTCATACGGGCCCTTTACAGCCTAAATCACCTGATCAAATATTCCTGTGTGCTCCTTTTGATTTAATCCTGAACACATCAAATGAAGTGTGTCAGAATACAGTTGGACTATTCAAAAAACTACTGTGAATATTGTTTCTTTTTCCACCTGTCTCCCTGGTTATTTTTCCTTTGCCAACACCTGTAAGATCTGAGGAGACAAACATCTGACAGACTCCTCACAGACTTCTGTGGATGTCCAGATTAAATATAGAAATAATCCCACCACATCCTCTGCATCTGCTCCTCCTCCTCCTCCTCCTCATGCTCCTCTACAGGAAGCACGGGCCTAAAATGGTATGAGCATCGCCATGACAACTGCCTTTAAACCTCAGCATCAGTGGAGGAGAGAGGAGTGAGGTTAAACAGTGGAACTAATGGGCCCATCATCACACCAAGCGTCTGAGTCCACTTCGTCCCAATGAGACAGAGGAGCTGCTCCTACTGCAGGAGACTCGGATTAAACAACTGTCCACAACACACTAATAACACAAACAGAGAAAATAAAACAACTTCAGGGTAACTGTGTGTGTCACTGCTCTCCCGGGAATGTTCCACAGCTCTTCTTTACATTTATTCAATCACAGGTGCTTTTAGAGCTCAAAAACACTCGGGACTCGTGGACTTGTGCCTGGGCCTGGGTCAGTGCGTGTGGGGGAGGGACAGTGCGCACGCTCCTCACATCTGGTTCTCTTTACGCGTCAAGTCCTCACCAGCCATTTGCATTCCTCACGTTTGACAGGGGCGCCCCTGCGTGACTGTGCGTGACTGTGGGGAAAGCGCACAGGCCCAGACTCCGCGAGGAACGTCCACAGAGCGACAAAAACACGAGGACCCGGAGAGAAAGAGCACGGAGCCCTCGGACCGAAAAGAGTCTAATGTAATCGATACCGATGCTTCTCTAAACACCAGGAGCCCAGGAGCTCAGGAGCCCGGGAGCTCAGGAGCTCAGGAGCCCAGGAGCCCAGAAGCTCAGAAGCTCAGGAGCCCAGATGCTCAGAAGCTCAGGAGCCCAGATGCTCAGAAGCTCAGGAGCCCAGATGCCATCTTACGGAGCATCGGGATGAGATAAGCCCGCCCCACGTGACCCGCTCTGACCAATAGCAGCGCAGTAAATAACCACAGTCAAGGCTGAGATAAAATGCCCTTTAAAACCGGCCAAACCAAATGTCAAATGTAACGCAATAATGTGCAGACGTAACGCGCAAACAGCCGGTTAACCGATTCCACCCGAGGCTGTAAGAGGCGCGCGAGCGTCCTGTTCTAATTATGCAATTAGACAAAGCCCAGTTCCGGTCACCGGAGACACACTCAGCATCAGCTTAAATAAAACACGGGCAGAACATGTCAGGTACCGGACCCGGGAGCCGCTCTGTGTCCGTGACGAGTGTTTGGGGTTTTTCGGGGTACTCACGTCTCGGATCTCGAGGCTCCGTCGGTGTTGAGGCGCGTGTCCGTGCGCTCAGAATGTGCGCGTCACCGCGTCTTTAATCACTGAAGCACAAAACAAACACGAACAGGAACACTCGAGTCCATCGAGTCCATCTTCAGGGCGTCTCAGCCGTGACACGGGTCATCCACATCCACGCAGAGCAGCGCCTTTATCCAGAGCTGCGCCGGTCACGTGACACATCACAAACCCACGTCACAGACACGAGCGCTGCGTCTGACGCGCGCAGCACTACACTGGAATGTACCCGCTGCACAGATGGAGAGAATAACACGAGTCCTGCGGGGATCGGGCTCCACACTCCGGGTCAACCCCGGGCGGGGTCACCGGGTTTGAGCCCAGTGCCGCCGCGGGTTCAGGAGGAGGGTCTGTGTGGACTTCACTCTGCTTCTTCTGTGGAGGATCTGTGTGGACTTCACTCTGCTTCTTCTGTGGAGGATCTGTGTGGACTTCACTCTGCTTCTTCTGTGGAGGATCTGTGTGGACTTCACTCTGCTTCTTCTGTGGAGGATCTGTGTGGACTTCACTCTGCTTCTTCTGTGGAGGATCTGTGTGGACTTCACTCTGCTTCTTCTGTGGAGGATCTGTGTGGACTTCACTCTGCTTTTTCTGTGGAGGATCTGTGTGGACTTCACTCTGCTGCTAATTCGGTGACAACAGGAATCTGAAGAAAAACTCTCCTCTACACACATTTCACCTGTCTGCGTCTCTTTTATTTCATCCTCCAGCAGCGCGGCCGTGATCCGGTCTAAAAACACCTGAGGTCCAGACAAACATCTAAAGCTTCAGTTTCCTCCAAACAGCGCAGAGGAGGTGGACTCCAGTGCCCTCTGCTGGGCTGTGTGTGACACAGCACAGGGCCTGACGTGACTCTCCAGTGTCAGTCGCTGTTCAGATGTGGTAGTGATGCTGTTATGTGTCTGTTGTAACTGAAAATACTTTTATTTTCATGAGTAAAATGTTAAATGTGCTGGTAATTCAGCTGTGATAATAATTCGGCTGTACTTTTCAGTAGGGGGGTTCATACCGCACATTTCACAGCAAAAAAGTGTCCACTGATCCGTAGGTAATGGAAAAAAATGAGGGGTACTTTTTACAATATGCCTTTTTATTTTATAATAAACGATTACGTAGATAATAATTTTACATTTTTTTCCACTGTGAACCTTCAAAATGAATCTAAAAAGTCTCAAACTCCAGATGCAGGACAGTAAAGGATTTAAACACAACTCAGTGTAAAAATGTAAAAGAACACCTGTGTAGAATCCCTCAGTCGTCCAGGTAGAATCCATAGCAAAAGGAGAAATTTAATTTGTCAACTGGACAGAGTTTGGACAGAGTTTAGTTCTGGTCAGATGCTGGTGGACACCAGCACAACTGAAGAAGCAGCTTGGATGTGTGTGTGTGTGTGTGTGTGTGTGTGTGTGTGTGTGTGTGTGTGTGTGTGTGTGTGTGTGTGTGTGCCCCTACTCAGAAAAATGTGTGAAGCTGAGAAAGCACGTGTGCACATCCCCCTCTAGTGGCACAAAACAGAAACAGCAACAAAGAAAGAGAAAAAAGGATTTATAAAACCCTCAGGTCTGACATCATTACATCAAGACTTTTAGAACTAGTAACTATATTGTGATGAAACCAGAGCTGTTCCAAATGTAGGGACTGTTTTCCAAAACGAAAAAGCAACAAAACAATGAGAGCACACCAATATTCTCACTTTTTACTATTTATGTGACTTCTTAATAATGCCACTGTTAATTATTCTCACACATGGACTTGTGTTTTGTTTCATTCATTATTTTTCTTTTTCTTTGTACATTTACATTTATATAATTCTGCCTTATCTGACACCAGTCTCTTGCAATCTTTTGTGCTACTTATTTTGAATTTATTATTACCATTTATATTTTTTACTCTTGGTTATTATAATATATTGTAATATTATGTGAGCCACTGTGTCCAAATAATTTCCCTTGTGGATCAGTAAAGTTTGTCTAAGTCTGTAAGTCTAATTCACACAAATTCTGCATATTTAGGCTGAGTTCTTTTCTCAAACAGAAAACAATTGGATCATTTCAGTCCTGGAATTGTCGATCTCGACTGAACTAAAGGTAAAAGGAGCTGTTCACTTGGAAACTACCACTTGATGACATCACAAGGTGGAACAGAGCGTTTGGAGCTTTGGAGATGTAGACAGGCTAATAATAAAGAGTTCCTCAAACATGTGAATGAAACAAACACAACTCCAGGTCTGTTTTGGAGAATATGGGAGCTTTAAACTGTATTTTGGTTCTGTATTCTGAAAACAAACTAATTTCACGTTGAGATTTATTTTAACAGTGTAAATGTAACACAGGATTAAAACGACATTAGTTTGAAAACTGGTCTCACAAACATTCTGGATATAAACCACTTTTATTTATTTTGGTGAATAATTTTACAAATAGTTTTCTCTCATATAGGAATTCTTTCACTACGGGCCACAGACTGAATAAAGAAGTGGACTGTGGGAGTGACGTCACCCACAGCGTTCAGCTCCAGTCAAATGAAGCTCACTGAGGCTAGCAGTTACGGGGGGAATTTGGAGCTGAGTTCAATATTAGGAGTCGGAATTGATGAAATAAAAACCCCAGGATCATATAGAACGGGTTAATACAAACATTTTAAGACCAAAATAACGAGCGAGAGGGGACACGCTTTTTCAATACAGATTCGATTGAAACCGGAAGCGCCTCCATGCTCACTTCCTGTTTGGAACGCCGTGGCTAGCGGGTTAGCTCTGTCCATTTCTATAAACAGTCTGTGCTCTGGGCCAAGAAAAGTAACATCGACGACTAAGATGGAGATGATTATACTTTTATTTGAATGTGAAATATACGAATGTGAAATGATGGAGAAATGAAACTGAAACAGACTAAGGACTCTCTAATGTTTACACTCGATTGTCCACGTGTTATTGCTTCTACTGAGAATGAGACGTGTTTGACAGTTTATGACTTCATCTTTATCAAAACATAAATATTATATCTTAGAATTACTTTATACATTAATATGAGTCTCTGAGCTGCACGGATCAGGAAACCAGAATATTCAGACTTTACATTGGACTGAAAAGAGCTCATTATAATAATAATAATAATAATAATAATAATAAATATAATAATAATAAATATAATAAACGTGTGGAAAAAAGTTGTTCACAAAATGACACTTTCACGTAATAATCAGTGACGTATCTACAGGTCCTGGATCTGCTCATGCTCAGGTTTGAATCTAGGCTCACGCCAAAATCACCAAAATCACTTCAGAAAGAAAGAAACAAACTCTGAATAAAACACAAAGAGATAAAGTTCCTTCTTTACATACAGAAATTGTAAATTAGACATTTTTAGAGCAGAAACACATTGAAAACATATATATTTTTGTAGGGGGACAGTCTTGATTTGCATTGTTGTTGTTGATGTATTCTTACTGCAAAAATCATTAAATCCCATTTTCTTCTTTCAGATTTTTAAAAATGTGCTCCTTCCTTGATGGATGGATGAAAATCACTGAATATATTAGAAATCTTCCATTCTTCTCCGCCTCCTATCGGAGAATCAGGTCTGTGTGAGATTAGAAACAGTTGGGGGGCCCTGGGGGCCTATATCACATAAAGGGCTTTTTCTGGCTCGTGTGTGCCCATGACTTGCCCGCTGAGGAGCCCGGGGTCCACTGAGGGCAGCAGCTTTGCCAACAGTAACGGTCGCTGGTGTGAGTGCCAGTCCTCCGGCCCCTCCCGCGGACACAGTGGACGTGGAGGCGGGCGGGGGGCATGTGGAGGGGACACGGGTCTAGAGCAGGGAGCTGGGGCTCTCAGGGGCCAGGGGAGGGGGGTCTGCGGCGGAGCTGTGGTGGAGGGGCAGGAGGTCGTAGTGGCTCTTGAGGTTCTGGTGGGTCCCGGGGCGCGGCAGGTCATAGGGACTCTGGGAGAATCCTGTAGCCATCCCATTGGGCCCCTGGAGCACGCTCACGGACGACTCTGCCACAACAACAGCACAGAATCACAATCAGGATCATAATCAGAATCACAATCAAAATCACAATCAAAATCAAAATCGGAATCACAATCAAAATCACAGTCGCAATCTGAATCAGAATCTTAATCTGAATCACAATCAGAATCACAAGGTTTCACTGCGGCGGTCAGTGATAATTAAGAATCATAATTAAAAGGCTTCTATTAAGTCAAATTGTTCTAACCCTGTTCCTCTTCATAAACACCTGGAGTTGTGTTTGTTTCATTCACATGTTTGAGGAACTCTTTATTATTAGTCTGTCTACATCTCCAAAGCTCCAAACGCTCTGTTCCACCTTGTGATGTCATCAAGTGGTAGTTTTCAAGTGAACAGCTCCTTTTCCCTTTGGTTCAGTCGAGATCGACAATTCCAAGACTGAAATGATCCAAATGATTCTAGTGAAGGTGTGTGGAGTTTAAAAACACAGTGGAGCACTTCCTGTATCACCACATGATGACATCACAAGGTGGAACAGAGTGTTTTCAGTTTGAGAGAAGAACTCGTGTTAAATCTGCAGGTTTGTGTGTTAAACATGTGAATGAAACAAAACACTTCAGGTGTTTGTGACGAGGAAACGACATCAGAGCAGATCAGAGAACAGCGTCATGTGGGACCTTTAATGTAGAACACCTCTGATGGCCTCACCACGCTCTGCTTCTTATTTTAATTTAAGTGATTTCAACCCAAAATAATAAAGTTGAAGCCACTTGGTTTTGTTAAAACAGGCCGGACCTCAGTCTGACTCACCCACTTCATACAGTGCACTGGTGGCACTGCCCAGGAGGGTGGCAGTCCCGCCAAAGGGCACCTCTCTGTGGGAGGGGGACTTCAGCTCCACGTAGCTGCTCTCTCTGATGACGGGAGGGTCCCTGAGCCCGGGGGGGTCCCTGGGGATGGGGGGGTCCCTGATGGTGGCGTATGGGTTATCTGAGTTTAAAGAGCACGAGCTGTTGTTGCACATTGGGCCTTTTATGAAATCTGCACAGACACAGAAGAATTGAACTTTAATAAACCTTAAGTGTTCAGGACAATTACAACAGAGAGCATTTTTAAAAACAGTTTCAATTAAAGGTCCTATATTACACTAAACTGATGTTCTAATGTTGTTCCCTCCTCAAAAACAGACCTGGAGTTGTGTTTTGTTTCATTTGTACGTTTCACCTTGTGATGTCATGAACAGTAGTTTTGAAGTTACCGTTTCCATACAGAAATGTTCCCATGAGACTATGAACTGGGACGAGGGGCCTTTTTTATTCTCACACACCTGATACTGTCCTGAAGAGGAAAGACTGTAGAGGGCGCTGTAGTCCAGTCCTCACGGAAGGAAGACAGCGCCAAAACCTGTTTAAATCAGCTGACCAATCACAACGCAGCAACATCACATGACCAGTGTGAGGAAGACCACAGTGAGCAGCCCAAACGCCCAGGGAGGAAGACAAACTAAAAGAACCGAGTAAAATAAATCGTAGATCAGAAGACCAGATGGACCACGATGGACGACAACTCCAGGTATGTTTGTGTGAGAAAACATGAGAACACAGACGCACACACACACACAGACGCACACACAGACGCGCACAGACACAGACGCACACACAGACGCGCACAGACACAGACGCACACACAGACGCGCACAGACACAGACGCACACACAGACGCGCACACACACAGACGCACACGTTCGTGTTTCATGTTCACGTGACCCAAACCTCTGCACCAAATCCTTTTTTTTTTTTTTTTTTAAAGAGCTTCTTGCAAAATAATAGAACCTGAGTGACGATGGGGGGCCCACGGCAAACTCTGGAATAAGGTCAATATAGTTTTATTTCCTGTGTAAAGTTCCTGTAAATCACAAAACATTTGGAACGTGTTCCCTTGATTAAAATCATATGCTTAAGGTTTATCACCTCTGCTTTTTGGACCTCACGGTGCCAGGTCCCTGAAGGACGGAGCTGAGGGAAATCTCCATAAACCTGCACAAAATGGTGTTTCTCTGAGACATGAAAGAGCGTCCAGGAGAAGAAAAGGTCTGCTCGTGTTTCCTTTTGTGTCCGATAGGTGACTAATGGAGGTGTGAAATGATCAGAGGAGGAGAGGAGGGGGTTCGGAGCTCGTCTCATCTCCCTGATAAGAGCCTCATTAGAGCGGGCAGCAGACCCCGGCGTGCCCCCTCCACCAGCCGGACGCTCCGTGTGGCAGGCTAAATGACGGATCTGGCACGGGGCCACAGAGAGCAATTACTGCTGGAACAGAACCCGGGCCCTGGCGCTCTGGTCCAGGGAGCACCCACTTTCCACATAAATCACAGAGATACAGGAGCTCCTGGGACTGAGCGCAGGAACAGACGAGGACAGCTGGAGCAGAGAGCTCTGACACAGACCTGGAGTTGTGTTTGTTTCATTCACATGTTTGAGGAACTCTTTATTATTAGTCTGTCTACATCTCCAAAGCTCCAAACGCTCTGTTCCACCTTGTGATGTCATCAAGTGGTAGTTTTCAAGTGAACAGCTCCTTTTACCTTTAGTTCAGTCTGCTGTTTATTTACTGCAGCTCATGATTTTAATCGTATTATAGATGTAGAACAGTTTTAGTGATTTAAATCTGCTCTTTTGTGTCAGTGACATGAGTTAGTTTCAGTTTTATCGTTTATCGTTTGTATTTATTTCAGTGTTTATCGCACACTGAACAAGCTTTGGAGACGGGTTCAGTCTCACTGTAAATAAAATGTTCTGTACCTTTCCTGGGTCCCCTCTGGGTGGCGCTCTCCCCCGGCTGCACCTCTGCAACACACACACACACACACACACACACACACACACACACACCATTAGTTATAATATGATTCTGTGCAATGATGTTATCCACATCTCTATGCTAACTAAAGGCACTACTCTGTCTGAAGCGCTGTTACCCAAGTCAGAATTTAATCTGAGTTTTATTTGAACCCAATCTGACCATAAAGACCTGACCTCCAGGTGAGCAGATCTGAGCTGTTAAACACGTCCCTCTAAAGAACATGACAGTCACAAGCTAGCATTAGCATTAGCATTAGCATTAGCATTAGCATTAGCATTAGCCAGCTGTTTTTCAGTGAGTCTTTCTCCTTTTAGTGTCAAATCAAACTCCTGAACAGGACTGTTCTAATCCTACGTAATGATGATGGTGTAGTCAGAAGGATGTTTTTGATTATTTAATCCCAAAAAGAAAAAGCTTGAAGAATGCTATATACAAAACAGTGAAACAAAAAGGTATTTACAACATGTACACAACAGAAGAAATATGCTTCAGAAGAACTACAGGGTGTTACCTTCTGTGTACAACTCCTGGCCCAGACTGACTGAGGGAGGGAGAGTGGCTCCTTTTATCCACCAAGGATCCTCCCCCAAGCCAATTAACCCAAAAATACTGGTTTTCAACACTAAAACCAGAATTAACAGTAATAACAAAAATACAAAAAAATACTTGAAAATACACTGTTCAACATTGCCAAGTCTCTGCGCCTGTAGCAGAACCAGGAAGAATAATATTGCTAATTTAGTGCCGCAAATTATATTTCGTGATGACGTCACTATGACGTCAGACGCCAATGTCCCGCGCATGATGACGGAAATAGGAAGTGCGAGAGGCGCTCGGTTTGACAGTGCGGCTCGCGAACGGGAGATGGAGACTGGTTTGGAGTTTATTGGGAAACAGGATTATGGACATGGATGGTTTAACAGTGACTCGTGTGGACCCGAGACTGTGGTGAACGGACGCTAAATATAGCGGAGAACGGAGCGGACGGACGGGGAGCGGGACACGGAGCAGAATGAACGAAACCAGGTAAGTGGCTAGCGCGGGTTTGTTTGGGCTACTTAGGTTAGCGCGGGCTTTGACGGGGCTACTCCGTCACACCATCCTCCTCCTCCCCAAGGCTGACCAAGCCTTGGCAACCTGGAAAGGTAGTCTGCAACCAAGTTAGACTTTCCTGATCGGTGTCGAACCACAAACTTGAAGGGCTGCAGTGAGAGGTACCAACGGGTCAATCGGCTGTTGTGATCCCTCATTGAATTGATCCGTCACAAGGACCATGAACGCTCTGATCACAGGGAAATGAAAATGTGCTCTTTAAATCATTTTGAGATTTTTTCTTGAGTTTTCAGAAGATCTAAAAACTTTTCTGTGTCTGTGTTTGCTAATGTGTGGATTGTGTCACCATGGTAACTGCTGAACATTCTGCCAAAGACATCCGTATAGAACACCCCCAGTGTGATGTCAGTGGAGGTTCTTCAGATGACAGACACTCTGATGATTCTGGGACACCAGAAGCACGTCAGACACGACCGTCAGACACGGCCGCCAGACACGGCCGCCAGACACGTCCGCCAGACACGACCGCCAGACACGACCGCCAGACACGTCCGCCAGACACGACCGTCAGACACGGCCGCCAGACACGGCCGCCAGACACGTCCGCCAGACACGTCCGCCAGACACGACCGCCAGACACGACCGCCAGACACGACCGCCAGACACGTCCGCCAGACACGACCGCCAGACACGACCGCCAGACACGTCCGTCAGACACGACCGTCAGACACGACCGCCAGACACGACCGCCAGACACGACCGCCAGACACGACCGCCAGACACGGCCGCCAGACACGGCCGCCAGACACGGCCGCCAGACACGGCCACCAGACACGGCCGCCAGACACGACCGCCAGACACGACCGTCAGACACGTTCGTCAGACAGCTTCAGACCTGTTCATATTTCGTTTTGATCACTTTCAGATCTGTGAAGTGAGTTATTTGGCTGTGGAAGAGGGAGCGATTCCCAAAAACTCAGATCACGATTTTTTAAGAGCCGAGTTCACGCGGTTTACAATATTTTCTTTCTGATGTTAAAATCTTTTTATCGTATCATTAAATGATCTCTGTGCCAGGTTGGACCACTCATTTGACTAAAACACTGTTAAGATCACTGTATTTAGGATTTTGCAAAACATTTTATCTGTTTTTTTATAGCATTTGTTTTAGGTTTGTACTTCTTGACTAGAAGGGAATTCTACTACTTCAACTGTTACCAAGCGACCGTGTCATCCACTGGGCCCAAACTCCTGTAATGTCACAGACACACATTTGATTTGTGTAAAACTCAAATGTAAGCGCCCCGTGCTCACTTCCTGTTTGGAGTGAGGTGGCTAATGTGTTAGCTCTGTCCATATATACTGTATATATTCTACAGTCTGAGGTGTACCTCCGGAACCTTCACCCTCGGGCTCCTGTAGCTGTGGAGAGGGTCAAGAGTTCAGTTCTAATATTCAATTATACCCACAGTAGATCAGCGCTTGTGTCTTTATAATATTTATGCTTCAGTATTTCTCTGCAGGAGCTCTATATTCTCCGTGTGTTGACAGCATCATTTGCATATCACTGTAATTGCGTTCGGTGGAAGGACATTTTGTGTGAGAATTAGTATGAGTGACCAGCCCGCTCCCTGTCCGCACGCAGCTCTCTCCAGAGTAAATCTTTTATTGGACTAAATTTAGTGTGAGCGCGCTCAGTGCGGTGCAGCGTCTGACCTGGTGCACACCATCATAGAGAGATTTGTCCACTAGTTGAAGCTAATGAGCTTTTGGTGGCCCCTATTCACCCCAGAGCCGCCTCCAGAGCTCCAGTGGAATATCTGATCTGAGTCAGAGCAAAGGTCGAGTCTAACAAGAAGATCTGCTTCATCTTCATTCACAGAGCTTATGTCCACACGCCGCGCGCTCTATATACGCTCTGTATGCTCTATATACGCTCTGTACGCTCTATATACGCTCTGTATGCTCTATATACGCTCTGTACGCTCTATATACGCTCTGTACGCTCTATGTACGCTCTGTACGCTCTATATACGCTCTGTACGCTCTATGTACGCTCTGTACGCTCTATGTACGCTCTGTACGCTCTATGTACGCTCTGTACGCTCTATATACACTCTATATACGCTCTGTATGCTCTATATACGCTCTGTATGCTCTATATACGCTCTGTATGCTCTATGTACGCTCTATATATGCTCTGTACGCTCTATGTACGCTCTGTACGCTCTATATACGCTTTGTACGCTCTATATACGCTCTGTACGCTCTATATACACTCTATATACGCTCTGTACGCTCTATATACACTATATAAGCTCTGTACGCTCTATATACGCTTTGTACGCTCTATATACGCTCTGTACGCTCTATATACACTCTATATACGCTCTGTATGCTCTATATACGCTCTGTACGCTCTATATACACTCTATATACGCTCTGTACGCTCTATATACGCTCTGCATGTTCTATATACACTCTATATATGCTCTATATACGCTCTGTATACGCTCTGCACGTTCTATATACACTCTATATACGCTCTGTATACGCTCTGTATGCTCTATATACGCTCTGTACGCTCTATATACACTCTATATATACGCTCTGTACCCTCTATATACACTCTATATACGCTCTATATACGCGCTGCACGTTCTGTATATACTCTATATACGCTCTGTACGCTCTATATATGCTCTATATACGCTCTGTACGCTCTGTATATGCTCTATATATGCTCTGTACGCACTATATACTCTCCATACTCTCTATATACGCTCTGCACGCTCTATCCACGCTCTGTACGCTCTATATACCCTCTGTGCGCTCTATATACACTCTGCACGCTCTATATATGCTCTGTATGCACTATATACGCTCTGTATGCCCTATATTAGCTCTGTACGCTCTATATACACGCTCTGTATGCTCTATATACACTCTATATACGCTCTGTATGCTCTATATATGCTCTGTACGCACTATATACTCTCCATACTCTCTATATACGCTCTGCACGCTCTATCCACGCTCTGTACGCTCTATATACCCTCTGTGCGCTCTATATACACTCTGCACGCTCTATATATGCTCTGTATGCACTATATACGCTCTGTATGCCCTATATTAGCTCTGTACGCTCTATATACACGCTCTGTATGCTCTATATATGCTCTGTACGCACTATATACGCTCTGTATGCCCTATATTAGCTCTGTACGCTCTATATACACTCTATATATGCTCTGCACGCTCTATATCTGCTCTATACGCTCTATATATGCTCTGTACGCTCTATTTTCTCTCCGTATGCTCTATATACGCTCTGTATACGCTCTATACACACTCTGTACGCTCTATATACGCTCTGTATGCTCTATATATGCTCTGTACGCACTATATACTCTCCATACTCTCTATATACGCTCTGCACGCTCTATCCATGCTCTGTACGCTCTATATACCCTCTGTGCGCTCTATATACACTCTGCACGCTCTATATATGCTCTGTATGCACTATATACGCTCTGTATGCCCTATATTAGCTCTGTACGCTCTATATACACGCTCTGTATGCTCTATATACACTCTATATACGCTCTGTATGCTCTATATATGCTCTGTACGCACTATATACTCTCCATACTCTCTATATACGCTCTGCACGCTCTATCCACGCTCTGTACGCTCCATATACCCTCTGTGCGCTCTATATACACTCTGCACGCTCTATATATGCTCTGTATGCACTATATACGCTCTGTATGCCCTATATTAGCTCTGTACGCTCTATATACACGCTCTGTATGCTCTATATATGCTCTGTACGCACTATATACGCTCTGTATGCCCTATATTAGCTCTGTACGCTCTATATACACTCTATATACGCTCTGTATACGCTCTGTACGCTCTATATACACTCTATATACGCTCTGTACGCTCTGTATACGCTCTGTACACTCTATATATGCTCTATATACGCTCTATATATGCTCTGCACGCTCTATATACACTCTATATATGCTCTGCACGCTCTATATCTGCTCTATATATGCTCTGCACGCTCTATATCTGCTCTATACGCTCTATATATGCTCTGTACGCTCTATTTTCTCTCCGTATGCTCTATATACGCTCTGTATACGCTCTATACACACTCTGTACGCTCTATATACGCTCTGTATACACTCTATATACGCTCTGTATGCTCTATATATGCTCTATATACGCTCTGTACGCTCTATATACTCTCCATACTCTCTATATACAGTCCCTGACAAAAGTCTTGTCGCTTATCCATTTTGTAGAAACAAAAGCTTATAACCTGACTTTAAATTAATCGATTGGTTTTAGAAATGTCTCATATGAAAGCTAAAACCCTCCCAAATTATGCTCAATATACTAAAATAAATTTGCTTCACTGAAGAAAGATTGATCATTTAATGAACACAGAAAGGTCAGATTTTGGCAAGACAAAAGTCTTGTCGCCTACAGAAAATTGAACAAATAATTTACTTCAAATACAAAAATATGTTGCATAACGTCAGTGAATTAAGTAGTGGTGCTGTGAGATCCATATTTAATATCTTGTATGACTTCCATGAGCTTGAAGGACTGCATCCATGCGGTTCGACAATGATTCATACAATTTGTTGATGAAGTCATCAGGAATAGCAAAGAAAGCAGTCTTACATGCCTCCCAGAGTTCATCAAGATTCTTTGGTTTTGCCTTCCATGCTTCCTCTTTCATTCTACCCCAGACATGCTCAATGATGTTCATGTCTGGTGACTGGGCTGGCCAGTCCTGGAGCACCTTGATCTTCTTCGCCTTGAGGAACTTTGATGTAGAGATAGAAGTATGCGATGGAGCACCATCCTGCTGCAAAATTTGACCCCTTTTATGGTTGGGAATGTAAGAGGTAGCTAATACTTCTTGATATTTTAGGCTATTGATATTGCCTTCCACCCTGCAAATGTCTCGCACACACCCATACTGGATGTAAGCCCAGACCATGATTTTTCTGCCACCAAACTTAACTGTTTTCTGGGTGAATCTTGGATCCATGCGGGCTCCAGTAGGTCTCCTGCAATATTTGCGGCGGCTGTGATGTAATTCAACCGAGGATTCATCTGAGAAATCCACCTTCTGCCACTTTTCCAGTGTCCATCCTTTTAGCAGGCTGTGGGCCTTGGCAAATGCCACACCGTTTTTTAATTGCCTTTTGTTTAGTGCTGGTTTCTGTGCACTGATTCGACCATGGAGGCCATTTCGAGACAGAATTCTACAAACTGTTCTGGTTGACACAGGGACTTGAGGTGACCAGGCCTGGTGGAGCTCTGCTGCAGTGGAAAAAGGGCTGGCCTTGGATTTTCGAATCAACAAATGGTCCTCCCGAGCAGTTGTCTTGCGGGGCCTGCCGGACCTGGGCTTGTCAAAAACATCTCCAGTCTTTTCAGATCTTTTTCTTATTCTTTGTACTTGACACTGAGACACATTGAAGGTGTCAGCCATAGGGCTGAACGATCTATCGTTTTAGACCGAAAATCGTGATTTTGGGCTCGTTAAAGCCACGGTTTTTTGCAGCGCTCCTGACTGGCCCAGGTTTTGTTTCGTCAACTATTTCACACACGTACGTCGCCTCCCTGTCGCGCTGCTGAGCTCACCAATCAGAAGCGGCAGCACAGGTCACGTGTTCTCGACTCCAGCTCACCAATCAGAAGCGGCAGCACAGGTCACGTGTTCTCGACTCCAATCAGTGTAGCTAGTCATCAGTTTCAGAAATGGCTTTAGCGGGACCAGAATTGGAGTCTGGGGTTTTGAACCCAAAGAAAAACAGCACGTCGGTCGTTTGGCAGTATTTCGGGTTTGAGGCTGCAGACGAACATCAGAAACAGGTGCTGTGCAAAACACGTCGTGCTAAAGTTGCCACATCCAGTGGAAACACGACCAGTTTATACGCCATACGTGCATTTGCATGACGAGTGCACGGCGAGAAAGTCCAGTGAAACGTCTAGTGCAGAGGTCGGCAACCTTAAATACTCAAAGAGCCATTTGGACCGTCTCCCACAGAAAAAACACCTGGAGCCACAAAACCCTTTTGACATGTAAACCAGCGCTAACCAGAGGAACTACAGGCAAAACTACAACTCCCAGAAAACAGACTACAACAAGCGCACCATCTTCCACTACAGCTCATAAGAGCGAGTCTGAAGAGAATTATTTACACCTTTCAGTCTTTTCATCACAACAGTAGCAACATAAATAAAGTGCATGAGTGAAATAAAGAACTGCACTGCACACGTACGACCTGCACACGTATAATCTCTGAAAAGTTTAACATGAACCATCTCCAACGCGATAGAAGCACAGAACAGACTCACCATAGGCAGAACATCCCTCAGTCACAGAAAGAACACGCATATTCCACTGAGTCCTGCCCTTTAGTCCGACAGACGCTGACCGCATCAGCGGCACAAGGAGCAGCTGTTTTTTCAGCACTTCTAGTTTATGCAAATGAGCCATGTGGTTTAAGTTTTGCTTCTGTATAACGTAAACAAATGTGGCAAAGCTGCATTAAACACATTATTATTTGAGTCCTCCTCGTAGGAAATAAAAATCCAAACTTAAATTATCCACCCGCAGAACCAAAAATGCGTCTGCTTCTGTGTTCTGTCATCATTTTATCGTGTACATTGTGTACCAGTCTCGGCTTTGACTCACGTTTTGAGCGACAAAAAAATTAAAAACGTTTTATTTAAATGTTACAAGATTACCATTATCTACAATTTTAGATTTACATTTAAAAACGGAACAAACTAAAATAAAAATACAATGTAATTAAATACTCATTATTATTTTCCAAAGTCACAGGGAGCCACGACAGAACGATCAAAGAGCCACATGCGTTTTCATTCTTGCATTACAGTTATGGAATTTAGTGTTTGAATGGTATGATGTAAGTTTCTCTGATGCTTGCGAATGTTCATGTGCACTGAAAAAAATCGTGGATAAAATCGAAATCGCAATTTTTGCCAGAAAAATCGCAATTCAATTTTTTCTTAAAATCGTTCAGCCCTAGTCAGCCACCTCAGCAGTGGATCTGGTCTTCAGCCACTTGATAATTAAGGCTTTGGTCTCAGGGTGGATCTTAGGCATGTTGTCAGAGGTCAAGTTGCAGCTGATGTGAAGGTCTGGTGTGCTGGGGTTCTTTTTATACACACCCACTAATTGATTGATCAGTAACTGATCACAGGTGAGGCTGTAATCTAGGATTGGGTGCATCATATGACAAGGCGACAAGACTTTTGTCTTGCCAAAATCTGACCTTTCTGTGTTCATTAAATGATCAATCTTTCTTCAGTGAAGCAAATTTATTTTAGTATATTGAGCATAATTTGGGAGGGTTTTAGCTTTCATATGAGACATTTCTAAAACCAATCGATTAATTTAAAGTCAGGTTATAAGCTTTTGTTTCTACAAAATGGATAAGCGACAAGACTTTTGTCAGGGACTGTACGCTCTATATACACTCTACTGTATATACGCTCTATATACGCTCTGCACGCTCTATACATGCTCTGTACGCTCTATATACACTCTGTACGCTCTATATACGCTCTGTATACACTCTGTACGCTGTATATACGCTCTGTATGCTCTATATACACTCTGTACGCTCTATATACGCTCTGTATACACTCTGTACGCTGTATATACGCTCTGTATGCTCTATATACACTCTGTACGCTGTATATACGCTCTGTACGCTCTATATACACTCTGTATGCTCTATATATGCTCTATATACGCTCTGTACGCTTCATACACACTCTGTCCGCTCTATATACACTCTGTACACTCTATATACGCTCTGTACACTCTATATACGCTCTATATACACTCTGTATGCTCTATACACACTCTGTACGCTCTATACACTCTATGTACGCTCTGTATGCTCTATATATGCTCTTTATGCTCTATAAACGCTCTGTACGCTCTATATACACTCTATATATGCTCTATAAACGCTCTGTATGCTCTATACACTCTATATACGCTCTGTATGCTCTATATATGCTCTTTATGCTCTATATACACTCTATACACTCTATATACGCTCTATGCACACTCTGTATGCTCTATATATGCTCTGTATGTCCTATATGCTCTGTACACTCTACACGCTCTAGCGGGCACAGGGACTGGGCACAGGGAGCAGATACAGGGAGCAGGTACAGGGACTGGGCACAGGGAGCAGGTACAGGGAGCGGGCACAGGAAGCAGGTACAGGGAGCGGGCACAGGGACTGGGCACAGGGAGCAGGCACAGGGAGCAGGTACAGGGAGCGGGCACAAGGACTGGGCACAGGGAGCAGGCACAGGGAGCAGGTACAGGGAGCGGGCACAAGGACTGGGTACAGGGAGCGTGCACTGACCTATATCGCTGAGGTTGCAGTAGGCTCTCCACTCAGACCCGCTCCGTCCTTTCAGAGTGCTGGACTGTGGACAAAAGGACGAGTGTCAGACTCACGAGGAGAATAACCTTCAGTCACATTTATTTAAACTTATCAGAGTTTTTTAGTTTAAAGCTCCAATATCACAGAAAACATGTTCTGATGTTCCTCCTCAAAAACAGACCTGGAGTTGTGTTTGTTTCATTCACTTGTTTGAGGAACTCTTTATTATTAGTCTGTCTACATCTCCAAAGCTCCAAACGCTCTGTTCCACCTTGTGATGTCATCAGGTGGTAGTTTTCAAGTGAACAGCTCCTTTTACCTTTAGTTCAGTAGAGATTGGAAATTCCAGGACTGAAATGATCCAAATGATTCTAGTGAAGGTGTGTGGAGTTTAAAAACACAGTGGAGCACTTCCTGTATCACCACATGATGACATCACAAGGTGGAACAGAGTGTTTTCAGTTTGAGAGAAGAACTCGTGTTAAATCTGCAGGTTTGTGTATTAAACATGTGAATGAAGATGTTTTTCATGTTCCTCTGTGTTTCATGGGTTTTATGGAGCACATTTAGAGACCTTCAGGGTGAGGGTTCCGTCCAGCCCGCTGGAGATGGTGGACACCACGTTGCACTGGGCCACAGTGTGATAACTCGGGTTGGAGAAGCACGGAGCCCCACTGTTTTGCCCAGGGGTGTGCCCGGGGGTGCCCTCCGAGGAGGGGCGCATGGCCACAGTACTGCCACACTCTGAAACACAGGGCACAGTCTGAAACACAGGGCACAGTCTGAAACACAGGGCACACTCTGAAGCACAGGGCACACTCTGAAACACAGCTCTCCACACCTGTTTCACCTGCCCTCACTCTAACACCTGTCTCTCAGAAACATGAACAGAGTAAAGGTGAGGTGGTAACGGTGTTCACACTGGTCCTGGTTTGGGGCTGATGTGAGACTGAACCGCTGCCTGTGATTGGTCAGTGACTGTTCAGAGGCTGAACCGCTGCCTGTGATTGGTCAGTGACTGTGCAGAAGATGCATGTGTGAATCTGCTCAGATCCAGGTTAGGTTTGAGGGCCGTTCTGATGTAGAAGAGGAGGAGATATATATCGAAAATGTAAATCATATTTGTTGTTCTGGAGATTTGCAAAATAAGAAAATTGAGTGTGTTTTTAAATCAAAATGACAGAAAAAGTGTTGATTAAAATAAAATCAACAGAAACATTTAGTATGATGTTCCAAACAGGATATGAAGTGATGTTTCTACACAGACTTGAACCTGAACCAAGACAGTTACAGGTGTCTTTTTGTCCATTGCTGATGCGTTGTTTAAAACTGAACTGGATCCGTGTTCCTCTGTTCTGTTTAATGGTTTTAGTACAAACGCCTTCATTAATAGTCTGGATCACAGCGGCTCATCAGGCTGCTCCAATCATTTCACATTTCACTTTATTCCACCTCTGAGACTCGGAGATCTTACACAGACCATAATAAACCATGTTTAGACTCCTCACAGAATATACAGATAATTATATAAGAGATTAAAGATGAATGAAGGGCCTCTCTTCACTATAAGAGCTTCTTAACAGCTCCACACTTCTGAAAAGTCTTTTATTAACATTTTAATATGATATCAAACCCACCAGGACACGTTAGTCTAGTCTCCTCTGGCTTAAGTTGGAGCTGAAATTGGGGTCATAAAACAGAAATAAGAGCAGATCTGAGGCCCGTCTGGAGCCACTATGCTGAATCAAATCTGTGATAATAACAGACAAACAAATGCAGCTTTTTACTCTGGAGTTATGGACGGACTGTTAAAGACGAAAACAGAACTCTGAGCAGCGAGAACTCCATCATCACAACTGCTGAGGACCACTGCTGAGGACCACTGCTGGACCACTGCTGAGGACCACTGCTGAGGACCACTGCTGGACCACTGCTGAGGACCACTGCTGGACCACTGCTGAGGACCACTGCTGGACCACTGCTGAGGACCACTGCTGGACCACTGCTGAGGACCACTGCTGAGGACCACTGCTGAGGACCACTGCTGGACCACTGCTGAGGACCACTGCTGAGGACCACTGCTGGACCACTGCTGGACCACTGCTGAGGACCACTGCTGGACCACTGCTGAGGACCACTGCTGAGGACCACTGCTGGACCACTGCTGGACCACTGCTGAGGACCACTGCTGAGGACCACTGCTGAGGACCACTGCTGGACCACTGCTGAGGACCACTGCTGGACCACTGCAGAGGACCACTGCAGCAGACCACTGCTGAGGACCACTGCTGGACCACTGCTGAGGACCACTGCTGAGGACCACTGTGGGACCACTGTGGGACCACTGCTGGACCACTGCTGAGGACCACTGCTGAGGACCACTGCTGAGGACCACTGTGGGACCACTGTGGGACCACTGCTGGACCACTGCTGAGGACCACTGCTGAGGACCACTGCTGAGGACCACTGTGGGACCACTGTGGGACCACTGCTGGACCACTGCTGAGGACCACTGCTGAGGACCACTGCTGGAAATCCTCTTACTCACGTTCATGTTATAGTTTTGTCATGACATTATTTAGGTAGTAAAATATCACAGGGTTGTCAAAGAATCGATCCCCAGATTTGAACTGAAACAAAACCAGTATTGGAACTCGATACTCAGCTGAGCAAGTATCAATACTGAAGAACCGAACAGAGACACACAAGCTCCGCTCACGTCACAAACACAAAAACACAAAAAGAGGAAAAATTGACATAAAGCACAGAACGTTACAAGGGTTTTGGAGACGAGATGTCTTCTGCATCTGAGGGACACGTGAGACACATGAGCAGCTGAGGCTGGACGTCTCAGGTTTGGACAAAGGATTTTCACTCTGCGGTCCAGTTTGTGGTGGACCTCACAGGTGTTTGAGGTGGACCTCACAGGTGTTTGAGATGGACCTCACAGGTGTTTGAGGGCCGTACCTGAGAGGGAGTAGTCCGTGTTGGAGATGTGCATGGCCTGGGAGTAGGACACGCTGGGTTGGATCTCCTGACCTTTGTCCCTCTGTCTCTGACGGTACCACACGAACAGACTGAGCATCGCCATGACGATGAGGAGGAGGAAGATGACGCCCATGACGGCGCCCGCAGACTGGCGCTCCGAACTTCGCGCCGGGCTGATCTTTGTGTACGGGTTCAACTCCTCCATCATCAGAGCTGCTGCAGGCCAAAGGGCACAAGGTTAGAGTAAAGAAGAGAGAAAGAAGAGAACAGAGAGGAGGAGGAGGAGGAGGAGAGAAAAGAGGAAGAGGAGAGCAGAGAGGAGGAGAGAAAAGAGGAAGAGGAGAACAGAGGAGGAGGAGGAGAGAAAAGAGAAAGAGGAGAACAGAGAGGAGGAGGAGGAGAGAAAAGAGAAAGAGGAGAACAGAGAGGAGGAGGAGGAGGAGAAAAAAGAGGAGGAGGAGAGAAAAGAGGAAGAGGAGAACAGAGAGGAGGAGAGAAAGGAGGAAGAGGAGAGCAAAAGAGGAGGCCCATAATCCTCTGCTCTAATCTATCCTAATGCCTCCAGACCTGGAGTTGTATTTTGTTTCATTCACATGTTTAACACACAAACCTGCAGATTTAACACGAGTTCTTCTCTCAAACTGAAAATACTCTGTTCCACCTTGTGATGTCATCATGTGGTGATACAGGAAGTGCTCCACTGTGTTTTTAAACTCCACACACCTTCACTAGAATCATTTGGATCATTTCAGTCCTGGAATTGCCGATCTCTACTGAACTAAAGGTAAAAGGAGCTGTTCACTTGAAAACTACCACTTGATGACATCACAAGGTGGAACAGAGCGTTTGGAGCTTTGGAGATGTAGACAGACTAATAATAAAGAGTTCCTCAAACATGTGAATGAAACAAACACAACTCCAGGTCTGTTTTTGAGGTCACAGCTGTACAATGAGGCTTAAAGCTCAGAAGAGTCAGTTTGTGCGACACTGGACCTTTAATAACATTAATAATATTGTTTTTTTGAAAAGGCTGTGGGAAAAATGAACAGGACTTTTCCTTTGAACACAGAGTTCTGGTTCTGTCACTGCCTCTGAGCCGCTCTGAGCAGACTGCCTTTGTGCTCTTGGGCCAGAGGAGAACAGAGGATGGAGTTGGATCACCTTGGTCACAGCGGATTCCTTTGTATCCGGAGCTGCAGTAGCAGGTGCCCGTCACATAGTCACAGGTGGCATTATTCAGACACTCACAGAGCTGCTGGCACCCGTACCCAAACGTACCCGCCGGGCACTCTGCAGAGAGACAGACTCCATTACCAACTCCACCCACCGCCATCAACAAAAGCACTTAGCCAGCCCCGCCAAAGGGTTTACAAGCACCCACTCCAACGGAATGAGCTAGTCCTGTCTGGTCCTGGTCTGGTCCTGCTTTAGTCCTGGTCTGGTCCTGGTCTGATCCTGCTTTAGTCCTGGTCTGGTCCTGGATTAGTCCTGGTCTAGTCCTAGACTGGTCCTGCTTTAGTCCTGGTCTGGTCCTGGTCTGATCCTGCTTTAGTCCTGGTCTGGTCCTGGTCTGATCCTGCTTTAGTCCTGGTCTGGTCCTGGTCTGATCCTGCTTTAGTCCTGGTCTGGTCCTGGATTAGTCCTGGTCTAGTCCTAGACTGGTCCTGCTTTAGTCCTGGTCTGGTCCTGGTCTGATCCTGCTTTAGTCCTGGTCTGGTCCTGGTTTAGTCCTGGTTTAGTCCTGGTTTAGTCCTGGTCTAGTCCTGGTTTAGTCCTGGTTTAGTCCTGGTTTAGTCCTGCTTTAGTCCTGCTTTAGTCCTGCTTTAGTCCTGGTTTAGTCCTGCTTTAGTCCTGGTTTAGTTCTGGTTTAGTCCTGCTTTAGTCCTGGTTTAGTCCTGGTTTAGTCCTGGTCTTGTCTGGCATCAGGACTGAACTCTGTTCACAGTTGGTTCCGATGAAGCCGGTCCGACAGGCGCACTGCCCGGACACGTGGTCACAGTCGGCTCCGTTCTGGCACCGGCAAATCTCAGCACAGTCCCGACCAAAGAACCCCGAGGGACATCCTGAGAGACGCAAGAGAAGAGGGAGAGACATGAGGGGGTTTAGTCCTGGTTTAGTCCCGGTTTAGTCCTGGTTTAGTCCTGCTTTAGTCCTGGTTTAGCCCTGGTTTAGCCCTGGTTTAGTCCTGGTTTAGTCCTGGTTTAGTCCTGAGTTAGTCCCGGTTTAGTCCTGGTTTAGTCCTGGTTTAGTCCCGGTTTAATCCTGCTTTAGTCCTGGTTTAGTCCTGAGTTAGTCCTGGTTTAGTCCTGAGTTAGTCCCGGTTTAGTCCTGGTTTAGTCCTGGTTATGTCCCGGTTTAGTCCTGCTTTAGTCCTGCTTTAGTCCTGGTTTAGTCCCAGTCTGGAGACAGAAGTTCTGTAAGAGCAGACTGGAGGTCATGTGAATCGGATGAGTGTGTGGAGGAAATGTAGAAACATCAGAACGAGAATCAGACGAGAATCAAAGGATTTGAGTCTCGACACAAAACTCTGAAATGGTGTAAACAAAACACAGATTTTTTATGCAAAAGTGACAGGGACAAATCGCAGTGAGAAAAGTCATTTCTATGCATATGACGCTGGAGTACAGCGCTGCAGGCGCACGCCGTGGCATCTGAATTAGTGGAGCTGATGTTTGTACTGTCCCCGCAGAATGACTGGAATCTATAATGAAAACACTGACGTACAGGCAGCTCCTCTTATATCTGTATATACATGTTCAGATTTATATTTATATGTAAGTGTCTTACCTGTTTATACAGTGGAGGAAATAAGTATTTGAGCTCTTGCTGATTTTGTAGTTTTGCCACTGACAAAAAAATGAACATCTATAATTTTAATGGTCGGTTTATTTTAACATTGAGACACAGAAAATCAAAAAGAAAATCCAGAAAATCACATTATAGAAAATATATAAACTGATTTGCATTTCATTGTGTGAAATAAGGATTTGATCCCCGACCATTAAGAGTTCTGCTCCACAGACCAGTGAGACTCTCCTGATCCACTCGTCTCCTGAATCAGACTCCTGTTTTAACGAGTCACCTGTATAAAAGACGCCTGTCCACAGAATCAGTCCATCAGACTCCAAACTGTCCAACATGGGAAAGACCAAAGAGCTTCAGAGGACGTCAGGGACTGTGGACCTGCACAAGGCTGAAACAGGCTACAAAACCATAAGCAAGAAGCTGGTGTTAAGGAGACAACTGTTGGTGCAATTGTTCGAACATTTAAGAAATAAAAAACTACCATCAGTCGACCTCAGTCTGGGGCTCCACACAAGATCTAACCTCGTGGAGTTTCAACGATCATGAGAACAGTGAGAAATCTACAGAAATCTACAGAACTACACAGGAGGAGCTCCTCAGTGATCTCAAGGCAGCTGGGACGACAGTCACTAAGAAAACCATTGGTAACACTTTACGCCGCAGTGGATTAAAATCCTGCAGTGCTCCGTTCCCCTGCTTAAGAAGGCACATGTGCAGGTCCGCCTGAAGTTTGCCAATGAACACCTGAATGATTTAGAGATTGGGAGAAGGTGCTGTGGTCAGATGAGACCAAAATCGAGCTCTTTGGCATTAACTCAACTCGCCGTGTTTGGAGGAAGAGAAATGCTGCCTATGACCTCAAGAACACCATCCCCACCGTCAAACATGGAGGTGGAAACATTATGTTTTAGGGGAGTTTTTCTGCCAATGGCACAGGAGAACTTCACCACATCAACAGGAGGATGGACGGAGCCGTGGACCTCTGTGCTATGAACAAGGGTTTTAAGTCTTTTTTGGCTAGAGACTTCAAATACTTATTTCACTCAATGAACAATATATAAGTATATAAAGTATATAAGTATATAAAGTATATAAGTATATAAAGTATATAAGTATATAAGTATATAAAGTATATAAGTATATAGAGTATATAAGTATATAATGTGATGTGAAGTTGTCTGCAGTTTGTGCAGCGGCCTGTAGGGGTCAGTGTGTCCCCAGACTCACTCTGTGTGCAGTAGAGTCCGGTCCAGCCCGGGCCACAGCGACACTCTCCATCGTACGCGCTGCACTGGGCCCCGTTGTGACAGTTACACGAGTTCAGGCAGTCAGGGCCCCAGTGACCTGAGGGACACGCTGTAAGGGCCAAAACACACAGTGAGCAGAGGGACAGGGGCCCCACACACAACACACACACACACACACAGACACACACACACACGTGTTCCAGCTCATGAAAACATAAGATCAAAATGGCTCCAACGCAGAGAACAACTGTATGATCAAAGATTTCTTTAAAGCTCCTGGATCACAGTAAAGAGACTCCTGTGAGCTTCATGTCTGATGTTCCTCCTCAAAAACACCTGGAGTTGTGTTTGTTTCATTCACATGTTTGAGGAACTCTTTATTATTAGTCTGTCTACATCTCCAAAGCTCCAAACGCTCTGTTCCACCTTGTGATGTCATCAAGTGGTAGTTTTCAAGTGAACAGCTCCTTTTACCTTTAGTTCAGTAGAGATCGGCAATTCCAGGACTGAAATGATCCAAATGATTCTAGTGAAGGTGTGTGGAGTTTAAAAACACAGTGGAGCACTTCCTGTATCACCACATGATGACATCACAAGGTGGAACAGAGGAAACTACATTAGAACAGATCTGAATAATAGCGTTATATGGACCTTTCATTTTCCATCGTTTGTTGAAGCTCTGTCGCTGTCGCCTGATTCCGAATCAGCCGTTATGTCCCACTGTGTCATTCAAAATCACGACTTATTTTTTAGTATATTTTAACACTGTTTTAATTAACATTTTACACTGTGTCCCTTCTGAATTTGGAGGTATATTTCATCACAGAACTGACTGTGTTTAAAAACGCAGTGGCCTCCTTCCTCTGACCTTTGACCCCGGTCCGCTCTGTTAGCGCGCTATCGTCTTTGTGTCATTCCTTATTTTACTTTAAGCGGTTAACGCGGTGGAATCGCACGCAGCAATTTCCGCGGTTGTGGCGCTCGAAGCTCGAGGAGGATCTTTGGCCCCAGAGCCATAAATCAAACAGCATAATGTATTAGAACAATCATTTAAACGAGTGTGCGTTTTACATGGACCGCAGACATGAGAGGGGGATGAAGGATGAGTGCAGAGGGGATGGAGGGAGGAGAAGGACAGAGGAGGAGGACAGAGGAGGAGGACAGAGGACAGAGGAGGAGGACAGAGGAGGAGGACAGAGGAGGAGGAGGACAGAGGAGATGGAGGGAGGAGGAGGACAGAGGAAGAGGACAGAGGAGGAGGAGGAGGACAGAGGAAGAGGAGGAGGACAGAGGAGGAGGACAGAGGGGATGGAGGGAGGAGGAGGACAGAGGAAGAGGAGGAGGACAGAGGAGGAGGACAGAGGGGATGGAGGGAGGAGGAGGACAGAGGAGGAGGAGGACAGAGGGGATGGAGGTGATGATCTCAGACGTACAGGAGCGTGAGGGCACCTCCACAGATCCAAATCCATTTGAGTGGCACACGTCAAATTTCCAAGGATGGAATTATCTGGATATTACTGAGACACAGAATGCCCCTCCTGTAGATAGAACCAAACCAGGACTGAACCAGGACTAAACCAGGCCTAAACCAGGCTGTGGTCCCTCCTGTGGACAGCTGCACTAGAGCAGAGTGTTTTTTTACATTTGGACCAAAACGACGACGCGACGCTGCCCAAACCTACGAGTATCACCATGAAGAACATCGAACTGGAGAAGGAAGTGACGTCACAGTGGGCATGTCACAGTGGGTGTGTCACAGTGTCACAGTGGGAGTGTCACAGTGGGTGTGTCACAGTGGGCGTGTCACAGTGGACGTGTCACAGTGGACGTGTCACAGTGGGCGTGTCACAGTGGGTGTGTCACAGTGTCACAGTGGGCGTGTCACAGTGGGCGTGTCACAGTGGACGTGTCACAGTGGGCGTGTCACAGTGGGTGTGTCACAGTGGGCGTGTCACAGTGGATGTGTCACAGTGGGTGTGTCACAGTGGGCGTGTCACAGTGGGAGTGTCATAGTGTCACAGTGGGCGTGTCACAGTGGGCGTGTCACAGTGGGCCTGTCACAGTGGGCGTGTCACAGTGGGCGTGTCACAGTGGGAGTGTCACAGTGGGCGTGTCACAGTGGGCGTGTCACAGTGGGCCTGTCACAGTGGGAGTGTCACAGTGGACGTGTCACAGTGGGCGTGTCACAGTGGGTGTGTCACAGTGTCACAGTGGGCGTGTCACAGTGGGCGTGTCACAGTGGACGTGTCACAGTGGGCGTGTCACAGTGGGTGTGTCACAGTGGGCGTGTCACAGTGGATGTGTCACAGTGGGTGTGTCACAGTGGGCGTGTCACAGTGGGAGTGTCATAGTGGGCGTGTCACAGTGGGCGTGTCACAGTGGGCCTGTCACAGTGGGCGTGTCACAGTGGGCGTGTCACAGTGGGCGTGTCACAGTGGACGTGTCACAGTGGGCGTGTCACAGTGGGCGTGTCACAGTGGATGTGTCACAGTGGATGTGTCACAGTGGGTGTGTCACAGTGGGCGTGTCACAGTGGGAGTGTCACAGTGGGCGTGTCACAGTGGGCGTGTCACAGTGGGCCTGTCACAGTGGGCGTGTCACAGTGGGCGTGTCACAGTGGGCGTGTCACAGTGGGCGTGTCACAGTGTCACAGTGGGTGTGTCACAGTGGGCGTGTCACAGTGTCACAGTGGGTGTGTCACAGTGGGCGTGTCACAGTGGGCGTGTCACAGTGGGTGTGTCACAGTGGGCGTGTCACAGTGGGTGTGTCACAGTGGGCGTGTCACAGTGTCACAGTGGGTGTGTCACAGTGGGCCTGTCACAGTGGGAGTGTCACAGTGGGCCTGTCACAGTGGGCGTGTACCGGTGGAGCTGGAAACGGGGGGACATCGACAAATTGTCGTCTTGAAAATAAGAGATTAAAGATTCTCAAACATGAATCAGTCCAAATCCAACTTCAGAGGGTCAGAGAAGAAACGACTAGAACATGGAGAAACATCTGAGGAGAACAGTTTGGAGAAACATCTGAAAATATACAGCCTAAATCTGCAGGTTTGTGTGTTAAACATGCGAATGAAACAAAACACAACTCCAGGTGTTTGTGATGAGGAAACGATATTAGAACAGAGCAGGGAATAGTGTTACGGGCCCTTTAAGACTCCTGTTATTGACATTTACACTGTCTCTGAACAAAATCCGACTTTTTAAACAAACATCTCAAATCTAATCACAATCACAAAACTTGTCAGAAAATCAGAACTGGACTTTTGTCCCTCTGGAGCCGACCTGGAGCTCCCGATCTCACCCTGAGAGCAGTCGTCTCCGATCCACCCGGGGAAGCACTGGCATGAGCCATCGATGGGGTTACAGGTGCCATTGTTGGTGCAGAGACAGATCTCAGCGCAGACTCGCCCGTACCTGCCCGTGGGACACACTGAAGACAGGAGACAGGGGGACACAGAGGACAGGGACAGAGGGACAGAAGGGGGTGTTGGTTAGACTAAGAAAGGGCTGTGGACTTCAGTGATGTGTAATCGTTAATACGCTTGTGTGTTTTTAATGGAGCCACTCGTCCATCAGTAAAAGGTTTTGAAGTTCAGATTTGAGATCTCTTGTTCTGGTAAATGCAGGGGCGGCGCCAGGTGGGGCTTGAGGGGGCACTAGCCTCCCCTAGAATGGCCAATGCTCCCCCATAGCCCCCCCCAAAAGAGGACATCCAATCTTGACTAAAAACTTTGGAATGGCAACATCAGAGAGTAGAAAATGAGACTACAATAAAAAAGAATTCCATATTAGGCTTTATTTATTGTAACATGGACATGGAGACTGGGGACATGGAATGTCACCTCACCGGGGGGAAGGAGCCCGAGCTCATGTGGGTGGTTGAGCGTTACCACCTAGATATAGTCGGCCTCATCTCCGCGCACAGTTTGGGCTCTGGAACCCTACTCCTTGAGGGGGGCTGGCCTCTCCATTTCTCTGATGTTGCCCGCGGGGAGCGGCGGTGGGCAGGTGTGGGCCTGCTCTTTGCCCCACAGCTCAGCCACCGTGTGTTAAAGTTCACCCCGGTGAACGAGAGGGTCGTGTCCCTGTGCCTTTGGGTCCGGGACAGGTCTCTCACTGTTGTGTCGGCCTACGGGCCAAACAGCAGTGCAGAGTATCCAGCCTTCTGGGAGTCTCTGGGAGGGGTACTGGACAGCGCACTGACTGGGGACTCCGTTGTTCTACTGGGGGACTTCAACGCCCACATGGGCAAAGACAGTGACACCTGGAGTGATCAGGAGGAACGGCCTCCCTGATCTGAACCTGAGCGGTGTTCTGTTATTGAACTTCTGTGCTAGACACGGTTTGTCCATAACAAACATCATGTTCGAGCACAAGGGGGTCCATCAGTGCACGTGGCACCAGGACACCCTAGGCCGGAGGTCGATGATCAACCTTGTTGTCGTGTCATCTGACTTCCGGCTGCGTGTCTTGAACACTCGGGTGAAGAGCGGGGCAGAGCAGCCAACCGATCACCACCTGGTTGTGAGTTTGGTTCGGTGAAGGAGGAGGAACCCAGAAAGACCTGGCAGACCCAAGCGTATAGTGAAGGTCTGTTGGGAACGTCTGGCAGAGCCCTCTGTCAGGGGGACCTTCACCTTACACCTCCAGGAGAGCTTCTCCCAGATTCCGGGGGAGGCTGGGGACATGGAATCCCTGTATGAGCGGAGCAGGAGCTGTGTTCACATTGCTGGCAGTAAGTTGGACATGTTTCTGGTGCATGTTGGACTCCGCCAGGGCTGCCCTTTGTCACCGGTTCTGTTCATTATATTTATGGACAGAATTTCTAGGCGCAGTCAGTGGCCGGCGGGGATCCGGTTTGGGGACCACAGGATCTCAACTCTGCTGTTTGCAGATGATGTTGTCCTGATGGCTTCATCGGACCAGGACCTCCAATGTGCACTGGGGCGGTTTGCAGCCGAGTGTGAAGCGGCTGGGATGAGGATCAGCTCCTCCAAATCCAAGGCCGTGGTTCTTGACCGGAAAAAGGTGGCGCCCTCTCTGGGTGGAGAGTCCCTGCCTCAAGTGGAGGAGTTAACGAGTGAGGGGAGGATGGAGCGTGAGATTGACAGGTGGATCGGTGCAGCGTCAACAGTGATGTGGTCGCTGTATCAAACCGTTGTGGTGAAGAGGAGCTGAGCCGAAAGGCAAAGCTCTGGATTTACCGTCAGTCTACGTTCCTCCCCTCACCTATGGTCATGAGCTTTGGGTAATGACCGAAAGGACAAGATCACAGATACAAGCGCCCGAAATGAGTTTCCTCTGCAGAGTGGCTGGGCGCTCCCTTAGAGATAGAGTGAGGAGCTCAGTCACACGGGAGGAGCTCGGAGTAGAGCCGCTGTTCCTCCACGTCGAGAGGAGCAGCTGAAGGGAGGGAATCTGTTCCGGATGCCTCCTGGACGCCTCCCTCAGGAGGTGTTCTGGGCATGTCCCACCGGGAGGAGGCCCCGGGGAAGACCCAGGACATGCTGGAGGGACTATGTTTCTCGGCTGGTCTGGGAACGCCTTGGGGTCACCCCAGAGGAGCTGGAGGAAGTGTCCGGGGTGAAGGAAGTCTGAGAGTCCCTGTTTAGACTGTTGCCCCCGCGACCCGGCCCCGGATAAGCGGGAAAAAAAAAAAATGAATGGATGGATAAATCCCAACAGAGGCCAGCTGCATTTAAACTGGTTTAAATGGTGATGGTGGTGGCTCTTAAATGATCCTGTTCAGCTGAAGACCTTAGCCCCCCTTAACTCCTCCAACCAAGTCTGGTGCCCCCCCTGATCAAATGGCTGTAGTGTTTATTCAGGAAATTAATTCTTACAGATTTTATTTGTTTTTAATTAGACAAAATAAAATTGAATTGTAGAAATTGTGATTTATTAATTACGTCCATGAGCAGCCAAATACTAACAGGATCACCAGGCACAAACTGGGGCTAACTGGGACTGAAGTAGACCTGAGCTAAACCAAGACCAAACCAGGACCAAACCAGGACAAAACCAGGACCAAACCAGAACTAAACCAGGACTAAACCAGGATCAAACCAGAACCAAACCAGGACCAAACCAGGACCAAACCAGGACAAAACCAGGACCAAACCAGGACCAAACCAGGACAAAACCAGGACCAAACCAGGACCAAACCAGAACTAAACCAGGACTAAACCAGGACCAAACCAGAACCAAACCAGGACCAAACAGGACCAAACCAGGACAAAACCAGAACTAAACCAGGACTAAAACAGGACTAAAACAGGACTAAACCAGGCTGTGGGTCCCTCCTGTGGACAGCTGCAGTAGAGCAGAGCGTTTTTTTTTACATACATACATAGAGGATTTATACTTATTTGGAACCATGATTACAGGACTTTTGCTGATTGGATTAGGCGTGGCCCTGTCTTTTAAGGAAAATCTGAGTACCGGAGCAGCTGTTCAAAGCCCCACTTGGCTGCCCGGATTGATTGAAGGATGGGCAAGGCTGCCAATACTCAAACTGTGACTTTGAGCCGTATTATGGAAGGTTTGGCGGCCTCGCACCGCACTTTGGAAAACATCTCTGAGAGGTTAGCAGTCATGGACCGCAGACTTGATGGAACTTTGGCTCTAATTCGCAACAGGGACAACATCTAGGAGAAGTTTGGCTGCTCTGCACAGAGAGATGAGAAGACCTTGAGACCAATGGACAAACAGAGCAGTGTTTAGAAACGGACGCAGCTGCTCACTCTAAACCAAAACAACCCAGTCTTATCTTTTGGCCTCCCCAAGCCGCACCGGTCACGACCAAGGCCGGGCTGGTGTCAAATCGCCCTGAGATTACAGCGGAGGGAGCCTGGCCCCTCCCCAACCCCTCGCAGCTTCGTACCCCCGACCGGGGGGACGGGTCTGTTGCATCAGCGCCAACAGGGCTGCAGGATACGGATGGCTGCTTGCCTACACTGGGCTACCTCCACCCGCCCCACCCTGTTGCTCGTCTTGTGAAAATGTTTTGTATTGAGTTTTGACTATGTTGCTGATGCTCGGAGGTGTTTTTTATTTTGTGTACCCACTCCATACGATGCCCCGTTAGGAGCACAGTCTGGGGGTCTGGGGGCGGTTCTCTTTTTTTTTTCTCCTCCCACTGTCCTCATGTGATGCTTTTGTTTATTTCTACTGGAATTTCCCCATTGTGGGACTAATAAAGGCATATCTTATCTTATTTGGACCAAAATGACGACACGACGCTGCCCAATCCTACGAGTCTCACCGTGAAGAACATCGAACTGGAGAAGGAAGTGACGTCACAGTGGGCGTGTCACAGTGGGTGTGTCACAGTGGGTGTGTCACAGTGGAAGTGTCACAGTGGGTGTGTCACAGTGTCACAGTGGGCGTGTCACAGTGTCACAGTGGGCGTGTCACAGTGGGAGTGTCACAGTGGGCGTGTCACAGTGGGCATGTCACAGTGGGTGTGTCACAGTGGGTGTGTCACAGTGGGCGTGTCACAGTGTCACAGTGGGTGTGTCACAGTGGGCCTGTCACAGTGGGCGTGTACCGGTGGAGCTGGAAACGGGGGGACATCGACAAATTGTCGTCTTGAAAATAAGAGATTAAAGATTCTCAAACATGAATCAGTCCAAATCCAACTTCAGAGGGTCAGAGAAGAAACGACTAGAACATGGAGAAACATCTGAGGAGAACAGTTTGGAGAAACATCTGAGGAGAACAGTTTGGAGAAACATCTGAGGAGAACAGTTTGGAGAACAGCTCTGATTTAATTGTAGATCCTAAAAAGTGCTAAAATCTGCTCCATAAAGTTTCAGTGTTACAGTTTTGGAGCAAGAATCAGACCCTGGCCTCCAGATCTGCCCCATTTCCTCCATAGCAGAAGAATGACTGATGTGCTACAAAATGAAAATAGACCGTCTACACAAACACACACACGCACACACGCACACACGCACACACGCACACACACACGATGCATATTTGATGAGATTAATATTTCACTGCTGTGTGCGTCTCTTAAATAAAACATGTCGTCTCAGAGAAAGCTCCATTGTGTGTTTGGAGGACGAGGGACAAATGGAGGGCAGGTGTGAGGAGACGATCTGATAGGCCCAGGCTCATTTCATCTCCTCATTTTAATTACTACATGTGAGCGTCTCTCCCTGCGTCTGCTCTGCTCCCTGCACCCAACATCTGACACCAACATCTGAGTAACATCTGCAACTCGACACAACACAGAGAATTAAAGCTTTTCTTAAAGCTCCTGAACCACACGACATGGGCCCTGTGAGGTTTAATCCATGTTCTGATGTTCCTCGTCACAAACAGACCTGGAGTCGTGTTTGTTTCATTCACATGTTTGAGGAACTCTTTATTATTAGTCTGTCTACATCTCCAAAGCTCCAAACGCTCTGTTCCACCTTGTGATGTCATCAAGTGGTAGTTTTCAAGTGAACAGCTCCTTTTACCTTTAGTTCAGTCGAGATCGGCAATTCCAGGACTGAAATGATCCAAATGATTCTAGTGAAGGTGTGTGGAGTTTAAAAACACAGTGGAGCACTTCCTGTATCACCACATGATGACATCACAAGGTGGAACAGAGTGTTTTCAGTTTGAGAGAAGAACTCAGCCTAAATCTTCTGGTTTGTGTATTGTTATTTCAGCAATTATGAAATCATTTTCTTGAGTGAATCTTATTTTTGCTGATTTTCTGTCAGATCTCACAAACTGAAAACAGTAAGAACAAACTGAATGTTTTTTTGTTTTTTTTTCTCATATTCACATAAGAGCTCTGAGTACATTACATGGCTAGAAAAACTGGATTAATTAGTTATTTAGTTAAAGTGAAATTCAGTCTGATTTTGTGTGTGTGTATTTTGTGTATTTTTTATGTTTTCACGATAAAGAAATCGTATAAAGCTGAACCCTGTGACATGTAATTACAGATTTACAGAGATATTTAAGTCAAAGCATCACGTCGTGTTTTTTACATGTTTTCTATAATTTCGTCTTTGTGACATTAGTTTTGGACATTTTTGCCACGCCTCTCTCAGGTAATAACCGGGTAATAATCAGATTTCCCATGTCCACGTAATCGTCGCTATAAACACAGAACTGTAGATGTGGGGCAGTGTATTTAAACTCCCTCTGTCCCCGTGAACCTTGACCTCCCTGTGACTCCGGGCTCCTTCACGGGCGTTTGGAGGAGTGTGATCTGAAGACCAAGCCAAGATCATGCTGTTTTCAGAGGCCTGTGTCACTGGTACGTTGTTCCACATGACTTCCTGAATACTGGCCTAGCTCCGCCCACCGTGTGATCAGTTCTGACCAATCAGAGTGAGTGCGGCTCAGAGCAGGGCGAGGTTAACGCTTATAAAACTAACCTTTAGGCACTTTGAGGATTTAAGCATTTTTAGAAGTTCAGAATTCACATAAATACACTATGTTCTATGGTCAGGTCAGAGGTCAGAGGTCAGGTGCACTAACCACTGTGTTCTATGGAAGAACAGTTTCTGGGCCGGAGCTGCAGTACCTGGAGCAGCCACTAGTCTGTCAATGAGTGCACCTTGACCTCTGCGTGACCCTGTGCTCCCTCTTCTTCATGTGTTTGCTCCGAGCTGATCACTGCAGCGCCCCCTCCCTCTGCTGCCCCCTGTGGACAAATTAGCAGCTTCTCCCTTTCCTTCATCTGTTCCTTCGTCTGTTCCTTCGTCTGTTCCTTCGTCTGTTCCTTCTTCTGTTCCTTCTTCTGTTCCTTCGTCTGTTCCTTCTTCTGTTCCTTCGTCTGTTCCTTCTTCTGTTCCTTTGTCTGTTCCTTCATCTGTTCCTTCGTCTGTTCCTTCGTCTGTTCCTTCGTCTGTTCCTTCGTCTGTTCCTTTGTCTGTTCCTTCTTCTGTTCCTTCTTCTGTTCCTTCTTCTGTTCCTTCGTCTGTTCCTTCTTCTGTTCCTTCTTCTGTTCCTTCGTCTGTTCCTTCTTCTGTTCCTTTGTCTGTTCCTTCTTCTGTTCCTTCTTCTGTTCCTTCGTCTGTTCCTTCGTCTGTTCCTTCTTCTGTTCCTTTGTCTGTTCCTTCTTCTGTTCCTTTGTCTGTTCCTTCTTCTGTTCCTTTGTCTGTTCCTTCTTCTGTTCCTTTGTCTGTTCCTTCTTCTGTTCCTTTGTCTGTTCCTTCTTCTGTTCCTTTGTCTGTTCCTTCTTCTGTTCCTTCTTCTGTTCCTTTGTCTGTTCCTTCGTCTGTTCCTTCTACAAACCCATTAAACTTGTATTTGTTGGACTGCGAGTTTGAGAGAGAATTCCAAAGCCCCTCGGAGTCTCTGGGATTTGAAGGAAACCTGATTGTGGATCATTAGAAGTCGAGTCCACAGAACATTTGCACATGGCTCTGTGTTCTGAACGGGGGGGACGGGCCGTAGATGCACAAAGCCTTGGATAATTATTAAAACAGTTAACGTGATTTAGCAATGACTCAAAACAATGTATATTTATTCTTTTTTTACACCTGATGCCCTCCCTGTAGCCCTCCATATGACTGTGCTGGGTGGACTGGGGTGAAGTGCAGTGTCAGAGTGGATTGAACTAATTGTCTGAAAACATTTTTATTCCTCTGTAATAGTGGTTTTTATCCTTATTTTCTGAATTGAACGATTTTTTAATGAAGCCGAGTGCAGTGAAATCTAAATAAACTGTATTATTATTATTGTTGACTGAGGGCAGAGCTCAGCGCTGACACAAGCACCCGCACACCAGCGGATTCTTAATCACCTTTTTCCTCATTTATTTATTTTTTTGACTGTTTGGTTCATGTATTTTCACCAGACAAACAATTACAGACACTGAATTATGACATCATTGTCAGAATTTAAGGTCAGAAAAACAAAAAAAACCATAAACGTTTATTGTCCGTGTCGCCGCTGTCCTGGTCTGTTTTAAAAATGGAGCATGAGTCCAGAATAAAGATGAACTGAACTGAAGCTGTTGAACTTGAAAACTACCACTTGATGACATCACAAGGTGGAACAGAGCTTTGGAGATGTAGACAGACTAATAATAAAGAGTTCCTCAAACATGTGAATGAAACAAACACAACTCCAGGTCTGTTTTTGTGATGAAAAACATTAGAACACGACTTAAAGCTCACAGGGTCAGTTTAGTGCGATTTAGGACCTTTAAATAACACTAAACTGTAAGAATTGTGTGATGTCGTCTGATTTCTACACACCGATACATAAAAACTGAAAGAAAAACAGTGTTGTGATGTGATGTGATGTAGATTCATCAGACTGAAGGAGCAGAGGGGAGGCTGAGGGGTCTGGGGGTCCTTCGGGGGGTCTGGGAGTCTGTGGACTTGCCTTGATTACACAGAGATCCAGTGAAGCCGGACAAACAGTCGCAGTGCCCGGTGACGTGGTGACAGGGGCCCGTGCTGTGGACACACTGGGGACACGACTGACTGCAGCGGTGCCCGTAGAACCCCGGGGAACAGACTACAAAACAAACAGGGACAAAACAGAGTCAGACTGAAGAAGAAGAGAGGCTTTTGTCCCAGAACCGAGGAGCGAGAGAGAAGCAGTGATCAAAGACGGGATGAGGAGAGAGGAGAAGCAGAAGAGACAGCAGAGAGAGGAGAACAGAGACCAGCCTGTCTTCATTACGGAGTCTACGGCTGGACATGGACGTGCAGAAGAGCAGAACATTCATCAACGTCAGGCATCTCCAACTTTACCAGACAAACCAGATGAATTATTCACTTAGACTTGAGGATTTTTACATAAAGATGAACTGTGGAACTTTGTAAGTGGGAAGTCCACCATGTGATTGTGTCCATGGAGATTATGACACTGACAAGATGTTACATAGTATTGCATTATACAAATCTACAGTGTAAAAAAAGAAGTCACCTCTTCACAGATCTGGCCTGTAACTCGGCTGGTGGTGTAACTTGTTTGTCTCCATAGAGATGGACACATTTATGAAAAACACATCAAGCGCCTGTAGCTCTGACCTCTGACCCCTGTGGATCCTTCTGTTCTGTGACATTTTAAATTAATACTGATCAAAAATGACTTTATAAAGAAACAAGAGCTCTGACTGAACCAGGACTAAACCAGGACTAAACCAGGACTAAACCAGGACTAAACCAGGTCTAAACCAGGTCTAACCCAGGACTGAACCAGGACTAAACCAGATCTAAACCAGGCTGTGGTCCCTCCTGTGGACAGCTGCACTAGAGCAGAGCGTTTTTTTTTACATTTGGACCAAAACGACGACGCGACGCTGCCCAAACCTACGAGTATCACCATGAAGAACATCGAACTAGAGAAGGTCACAGACACAAACGTGTCACTTCAAAAACAACTTCAACATGTAAATGGGAAAGGAAAAAAAACTATCACAGTAACATGGTTAAAAGCTCCGAAAAGTCAGTGTTGCTTTAAAGCCATGCTGAGGAACATTTCAGGCAAAGCAATAACATCTCCATGGAGATGAGCAGGTGATGGGACCTTCAGCAGAAACATTACACAGTGAAGCTTTAAGTGTTTTATGCCTTTGTGTCAATAAAATATGAAAATCAAATACATAAAAATGTATGCTCGTTAAAAGCATTTGTGTTTGTGTATGAACCACTGTGTGTATGAACCACTGTGTGTATGAACCCGTGTGTATGAACCACTGTGTGTATGAACCACTGTGTGTATGAACCACTGTGTATGAACCACTGTGTGTATGAACCACTGTGTATGAACCACTGTGTGTATGAACCACTGTGTGTATGAACCCGTGTGTATGAACCACTGTGTGTATGAACCACTGTGTGTATGAACCCGTGTGTATGAACCACTGTGTGTATGAACCACTGTGTGTATGAACCACTGTGTATGAACCACTGTGTGTATGAACCACTGTGTGTATGAACCCGTGTGTATGAACCACTGTGTGTATGAACCACTGTGTGTATGAACCCGTGTGTATGAACCACTGTGTGTATGAACCACTGTGTGTATGAACCCATGTGTATGAACCACTGTGTGTATGAACCACTGTGTGTATGAACCCGTGTGTATGAACCACTGTGTGTATGAACCCGTGTGTATGAACCACTGTGTGTATGAACCACTGTGTGTATGAACCACTGTGTGTATGAACCCGTGTGTATGAACCACTGTGTGTATGAACCACTGTGTGTATGAACCCGTGTGTATGAACCACTGTGTGTATGAACCACTGTGTGTATGAACCCGTGTGTATGAACCACTGTGTGTATGAACCACTGTGTGTATGAACCCGTGTGTATGAACCACTGTGTGTATGAACCACTGTGTGTATGAACCCGTGTGTATGAACCCGTGTGTATGAACCACTGTGTGTATGAACCACTGTGTGTATGAACCCGTGTGTATGAACCACTGTGTGTATGAACCACTGTGTGTATGAACCCGTGTGTATGAACCCGTGTGTATGAACCACTGTGTGTATGAACCACTGTGTGTATGAACCCGTGTGTATGAACCACTGTGTGTATGAACCACTGTCTGTATGAACCACTGTGTGTATGAACCCGTGTGTATGAACCACTGTGTGTATGAACCCGTGTGTATGAACCACTGTGTGTATGAACCACTGTGTGTATGAACCCGTGTGTATGAACCACTGTGTGTATGAACCACTGTGTGTATGAACCCGTGTGTATGAACCGTGTGTATGAACCACTGTGTGTATGAACCACTGTGTGTATGAACCCGTGTGTATGAACCACTGTGTGTATGAACCACTGTGTGTATGAACCCGTGTGTATGAACCCGTGTGTATGAACCACTGTGTGTATGAACCACTGTGTGTATGAACCCGTGTGTATGAACCACTGTGTGTATGAACCACTGTGTGTATGAACCCGTGTGTATGAACCCGTGTGTATGAACCACTGTGTGTATGAACCCGTGTGTATGAACCACTGTGTGTATGAACCACTGTGTGTATGAACCACTGTGTGTATGAACCCGTGTGTATGAACCACTGTGTGTATGAACCCGTGTGTATGAACCACTGTGTGTATGAACCACTGTGTGTATGAACCCGTGTGTATGAACCACTGTGTGTATGAACCACTGTGTGTATGAACCCGTGTGTATGAACCACTGTGTGTATGAACCACTGTGTGTATGAACCCGTGTGTATGAACCACTGTGTGTATGAACCACTGTGTGTATGAACCCGTGTGTATGAACCCGTGTGTATGAACCACTGTGTGTATGAACCACTGTGTGTATGAACCCGTGTGTATGAACCACTGTGTGTATGAACCACTGTGTGTATGAACCCGTGTGTATGAACCCGTGTGTATGAACCACTGTGTGTATGAACCACTGTGTGTATGAACCCGTGTGTATGAACCACTGTGTGTATGAACCACTGTCTGTATGAACCACTGTGTGTATGAACCCGTGTGTATGAACCACTGTGTGTATGAACCCGTGTGTATGAACCACTGTGTGTATGAACCACTGTGTGTATGAACCCGTGTGTATGAACCACTGTGTGTATGAACCACTGTGTGTATGAACCCGTGTGTATGAACCGTGTGTATGAACCACTGTGTGTATGAACCACTGTGTGTATGAACCCGTGTGTATGAACCACTGTGTGTATGAACCACTGTGTGTATGAACCCGTGTGTATGAACCCGTGTGTATGAACCACTGTGTGTATGAACCACTGTGTGTATGAACCCGTGTGTATGAACCACTGTGTGTATGAACCACTGTGTGTATGAACCCGTGTGTATGAACCCGTGTGTATGAACCACTGTGTGTATGAACCCGTGTGTATGAACCACTGTGTGTATGAACCACTGTGTGTATGAACCACTGTGTGTATGAACCCGTGTGTATGAACCACTGTGTGTATGAACCCGTGTGTATGAACCACTGTGTGTATGAACCACTGTGTGTATGAACCCGTGTGTATGAACCACTGTGTGTATGAACCACTGTGTGTATGAACCCATGTGTAAATCCCTGTGTGTAAACCATATACCAGTGTGATGTTTAACTGAGCAGAGATGGGGGGGGGGGGGGGGTAGACGAGAAGACCAGAGGAGATAAAGAGCCGGAGAGAGAGATGGAGAGATGGAGCGATGGAGAGATGGAGCGATGGAGCGATGGAGAGATGGAGAGATGGAGTGATGGAGAGATGGAGCGATGGAGAGATGGAGCGATGGAGAGATGGAGCGATGGAGAGATGGAGAGATGGAGCGATGGAGAGATGGAGCGATGGAGAGATGGAGCGATGGAGCGATGGAGAGATGGAGCGATGGAGAGATGGAGAGATGGAGAGATGGAGCGATGGAGCGATGGAGAGATGGAGAGATGGAGCGATGGAGCGATGGAGAGATGGAGAGATGGAGAGATGGAGCGATGGAGAGATGGAGCGATGGAGCGATGGAGAGATGGAGAGATGGAGCGATGGAGCGATGGAGCGATGAGAGATGGAGAGATGGAGCAATGGAGAGATGGAGCGATGGAGAGATGGAGCGATGGAGAGATGGAGCGATGGAGCGATGGAGAGATGGAGAGATGGAGCGATGGAGCGATGGAGCGATGGAGAGATGGAGCGATGGAGAGATGGAGCGATGGAGAGATGGAGCAATGGAGAGATGGAGCGATGGAGAGATGGAGCGATGGAGAGATGGAGAGATGGAGCGATGGAGAGATGGAGCGATGGAGAGATGGAGCGATGGAGAGATGGAGCGATGGAGCGATGGAGAGATGGAGAGATGGAGCAATGGAGCGATGGAGAGATGGAGCGATGGAGCGATGGAGCAATGGAGAGATGGAGCGATGGAGCAATGGAGAGATGGAGCGATGGAGCGATGGAGAGATGAGCGATGGAGAGATGGAGCGATGGAGCGATGGAGAGATGGAGCGATGGAGCGATGGAGAGATGGAGCAATGGAGAGATGGAGAGATGGAGCAATGGAGAGATGGAGAGATGGAGAGATGGATAAAGAGTGACGTATACACTGTAAACATTAAGAGTATTTCTTTACGTAAAAACAAAACAAACAGTAAATGTTTAAATATTTTAAAATGTTCCAAAAGTGCATTAAACATAAAAGTGTTTTTACTGATCTTTGTTCTGTCGTGTTTTTGAATAAAGAAAAAAGTTTACAAGTTTTACTGAAACTTTAACAGAAACAATACGACCGAAACTTAGTGAGGTTAAAGCTCATGTAACAGCCACAAGGACTAAACCTGGACTAAACCAGGACTAAACCAGGACTAAACCAGAGACAAAGAGAGAGAAGCAAACACTGGGAGGATGAACTGGTCTGTGTGCGTGTGTGTGTGTGTGGGTGTGGGTGTGTGTGTGTGTGTGCGTGTGTGTGTGTGTCTCCTCTTGCAGGAGGTTTGTGTGTGAGTTGTGTGATTGGAGTTGATGGAGTTGGTGATGAAGAGGCTCAGACCCTCAGCCCAGAGGAGCCTGTGTCCTCCAGACCTTCAGATGAAGGTCTGAGCGACAAGAGAACTCCAGTGGACCCACTTTTGTCTCTTCAGACTTTACCGCTGATTTTCTCTGGGACTGAAAATACACTGTGGCTTTTTTCACTTTTTCACCAAAACAATGTTGTTAATGTGTGGATTGTGTCTCCATGGTAACTGCAGAACATTACACTGTAGACATACATGTAGAACACCACCAGAGTGAAGTCACTGTAAAGCATCAATTAGCACGTCCGTGTAGGTGTACAGTACTACACCTACACGGATTATATAGTACTGTATAGTACTATATAATACTGTATAGTACTGTATAGTACTATATAATACTGTATAGTAGTGTATAATACATAGTACAGTAAAGAGTTGTGTACTCACTGTAGTGTGTAGTAGTGTGTAGTACAGTAGAGTTGTGTACTCACTGTAGTGTGTAGTAGTGTGTAGTACAGTAGAGTTGTGTACTCACTGTAGTGTGTAGTAGTGTGTAGTACAGTAGAGTTGTGTACTCACTGTAGTGTGTAGTAGTGTGTAGTACAGTAGAGTTGTGTACTCACTGTAGTGTGTAGTAGTGTGTAGTACAGTAGAGTTGTGTACTCACTCCTCTTGCAGGACGTCCCTCTGTATCCAGGGGCACACACACAGGTGCCGTCCTCGGGGGAGCAGGAGCCCCCGTTCTGACAGGAGCAGCTGATGGAACAGTTGGGCCCCCAGAAGCCCTGTGGGCACACGCTGTCACAGTGGATGCCTGCGGGTACAAACACATATATGTAATATATAGATAAACATATATGTTTATATATAAACAGAAGTGAGAGGCCCCGGAGACACGGATCAGACCAGGACTTCCTCTAAGAACACGCCATCTGGAGAAACACATCTAAGCAGGCTTCCTCTGAGTCTGAGCTCACCAGGATCACCAGCTCTGTACACACTCAAATCATTTAAGAACAGTCTGACTGGACTGGGGTAAATGAAGCACACGACACAACACACAACACAACACAACACAACACACAAGTCATTCAGGGCGCTCAAACTCGTCTATATGAGTTCTGCTTTTCAGTAATGTGACCAAAACACAGCAAAATCAAATCAAAATAATATTTTTATATAATTGTACCAATGTTCTAGAATCTAGACTAACAGTTCAATAAAAAATCTGAAAAGGAACCAAACCCTGAACCAAATCCTGAACCTGAACCAAACCAAACCCTGAACCTGAACCTGAACCAAACCAAACCCTGAACCTGAACCAAACCAAACCCGGTCCAGGTCGATATTCGACATCAGTCTCAGTGAGTCCCGTTAGTTAAATAATTGTTTATATAAATATTTATTGATTCTGACTTAAAATATTGGATTTATGTTCACACAAACTCAAACTCTATCTGCAACCACAGACAACCACACAACCACACACAACCACACACAACCACACAACCACACACAACCACACAACTCAACTATATCTATGTGCAATACTGAAGACCTCTGATATAATTCACTTATGTCACTTACTGATATTTATCCTGTCTGTACATAAACATAGTCATATTACTGTAAATAACATAATACACTGAAGTCACTTTACTCAGATTTATTCTGTTCATTTGCTGCACTGTTACTTTTATTGTACATAAGTTTTTTGGTATTTTATATTTTTGCTCCACTGGAACAGTGTGTTACATTAGAGTCTATTTTTAAGTCTATTTTTAAATTATTTTAAGCCATTATCTATTATCTTGTTTTATTGCATGTTCCATTTTCCTGCTGTTCTTGAACTGTGTGTTGCAACACTGGAATTTCCCCACGTGGGACTAATAAAGGCACATCTTATCTTAACCACACACAACCACACAATTACACAACACCACGCAACCACACACAACCACACACAAACACACACAACCACTGACAACCACACACAACCACCACACAACCACACACAATCACACAACCACACACAATTACACAACACCACGCAACCACACACAACCACACAATTACACACAACCACACAATTACACAACACCACACAACCACACACAAACACACACACAACACCACACAACCACTGACAACCACACACAACCATACAACCACCACACAACCACACACAACCACACACAATCACACAACCACACACAACCACACAACCACACACAACCACACACAACCACACACAATCACACAACCACACACAACCACACAACCACACACAACCACACACAATCTGAAAGGTCCATGTCACACTGTCCTCTGTCCTGATGTCGTGTCCTCGTCACAAACACCTGGAGTTGTGTTTGTTTCATTCACATGTTTAACACAAACCTGCAGATTTAACACGAGTTCTTCTCTCAGACTGAAAACACTCTGTTCCACCTTGTGATGTCATCATGTGGTGATACAGGAAGTAGAGGTAAGATCTTAAGCCCAAGCCCGAGTCAGAGCCCGAATTTCGGGCCGGGTCGGGCCTAAAATGTCAATCATTACGTTTGGGTCGGGTCGGGCCGGGCTTCTCTCTCGCTGACTTTTTTTTAAATAAATATATGTTTATAAAAATGTATACTAAAACGATGTGTGGATACTAAACTAAGGAATACTTGTTATAAAATAAATAATTTGGATAAAACAGAGAAGGCGCTGTAAGGTATTTGCTATTTAACACTAAATACGAGCTGCAGAGCCAGAGCACGCTCTGCGCACGTGAACGCCGCCCTCTATAATCTTCCCCTCGGCAAGTCCGCATCTATTTTGACCTGGTATCCCCTATTATGGAGCAGCAAGAAGTCAAGGATAAACTAAAGACAGGGGAACTGAAACGGCAAACACACACCGGTAAGAGTGAGGTGTGGAAAAACTTCAAATTGATTGTTGAAAATGCTACAGAAACTTGCGTTGGCTTTGCTGAATGTAGTCAATGTGGCGCTTTGCTTTCATACGAGAGCAAAAAGACTGGCACCTCGATGCTGAGCAGGCATATAAACAGCTGTACTGGCGAAAGTGATGATCGAAACTATAGAAATAACAATTTCATAACAAAACTATAGAAATAACAATTTCATATATCTTTTCCCATTTATTTGATTTGCATTATTCTATTTAAAGCCTAGTGCGCTGCAGTATTTCTCCGCGTAATTAAGCAAGTGCGCATCAAGATCTCTCTTTCGCTCTCTTTGTCTGGCCTCTTATTCTGTGTTCCTCCCGAGTCCTCACAATTAAAATATGAGATTTCGGGTTTGCTACAGGCTCGGGCCTGCAAATCAAGTTAATTGGTCGGGCTCGGGCTGGGTCGGGCTTTAATACCCGCGGGCCTGGGTCGGGTCGGGCTGGATTTTTTAGGCCCGATCTTACCTCTAACAGGAAGTGCTCCACTGTGTTTTTAAACTCCACACACCTTCACTAGAATCATTTGGATCATTTCAGTCCTGGAATTGCCGATCTCTACTGAACTAAAGGTAAAAGGAGCTGTTCACTTGAAAACTACCACTTGATGACATCACAAGGTGGAACAGAGCGTTTGGAGCTTTGGAGATGTAGACAGACTAATAATAAAGAGTTCCTCAAACATGTGAATGAAACAAACACAACTCCAGGTCTGTTTTTGAGGAGGAACATCAGAACATGGGTTAAAGTTCTCAGAGGTCCATTGTGTTTACTGTAGGACCTTTAATATTATCACAGTTACATTTCATGGAGAACGATTCAGATTCATACAGATGGTGTGTTTCAGACACAGCACCCCCTGTCTGTTATGAAGCACCTCCTCCTCTCCTCCAGTTTCTTCCTCTCGTCTCTCGGAGTGTTTTATTTTTGATGTGAGCGCGGCACTCTGCCACCGCTCTATGTTCATTAACAGGGTCTGATCTCCTGAGAAACACGACTACTCTACCATTCTGTTTCAGGAAGAGAGGAGGAGGAGAGGGGGAGGAGAGAGGAGAGGAAAGGAGAGAGGAGGAGGAGGAGAGGAGGAGAGAGGAGAGGAAAGAGAGGAGTGGGGAAAGGAGAGAGGAGGGGGAGGAGAGAGGAGCAGAGGAAAGGAGAGAGGAGAGGAGGAGAAGGAGAGGTGGAGAGAGGAGGATCTGCAGATACGAGAGGGTTCAGATGGTGCACTCACTGCCCATCCCCAAAACATGGCACCAATCTGGGCAGATCACAAAATGCCAATCCTATTTTCATTTAAAGTTGTTTTTAAACCCGTGTGAACTCGGGGAGGTGCGTCCCTGATCACTCACACCTCAGGATCCACGTGTCAGGAGTTTATCTGATTTAAATATTTCCTCTGAAAAACACACACAGGAGTACCTCACTGTTCAGGAGCACCTCACTGTTCAGGAGTACCTCACTGTTCAGGAATACCTCACTGTTCAGGGGTGAAGTGAGAGAAAACACCTCTTTAATGTGGTGAATGGCCCTCAGACACTTTACATAAGGAAACAGCCCCCAAGGACCCAAAGAAACGTTCACCTGTGAGAGCTGCACTTTATCAATAATAATATAATAACTACACTTTATCAATAATAATATAATAACTACACTTTATTAATAATAATATCACTACTTTATTAATAATAATATCACTACTTTAATAATAATATAATAACTACACTTTATTAATAATAATATAATAACTACACTTTATCAATAATAATATAATAACTACACTTTATTAATAATAATATAACTACTTTATTAATAATAATAATATAATAACTATACTTTTATTAGCCTAGTAAAGACTGAATTAAGACTTTAAAATGAAGCTTTGTAGCAGCTTCATTATAAATCTAATCACTGAGTCTGAATCTTTCTTAAACAAAAAACGTCATGTTTTATTGACGATAATTAAAGTTTTATTATAAAGTGAAACTGATTTAAGAGTCAGTGTCAAAAATGATCAAATCACATTTTTTCACACAACAATCCCCCTCACAATGAATACACACACACACACACACACACACATACAAGTACACACACACACACATACACACACACACACACACACACACACACACACACACACACACACTGTACTCTGAACCTTGAAGCAGACTCTTTCTTTAGTTTGAAGCTTCATTTGAAATTTCCTTTGAATGTGAGACGAGCGCGGCCATTAAAGACACATTACAGCTGCACCTTTGAATTAAACCTGTGAAACTCCAAACACTCTCGATGTACTCAGCACGGAGGAGAGGAGAGGAGAGAGGGAAGAGGAGAGAGGAGAGAGGGAAGAAGAGAGAGGAGAGAGGAGACGAGAGGAGAGAGGGAAGAAGAGAAAGAAAGAGAATTAAACCTGTGAAACTCCACACACTCACGCTGTACTCAACATGGAGTTGAGGAGAGGAGAGGAAAGGAGAGAGGGAAGAAAAGAGAGGAGAGAGGGAAGAGGAGAGAGAAAGAAAGGGAAGAAGAGTGTGAGGAGAGAGTGGAGAGACCACAGCCAAAGAGATGTATTCAGAAGGATCAGAGGATCAGAGACTTCAAAATGAGGGCAGGACTGGAGCGAGTGTGTTTGAATCCCTGGAGCGAGTGTGTTTGAGTCCCTGGAGCGAGTGTGTTTGAGTCCCTGGAGCGAGTGTGTTTGAGTCCCTGGAGCGAGTGTGTTTGAGTCCCTGGAGCGAGTGTGTTTGAGTCCCTGGAGCGAGTGTGTTTGAGTCCCTGGAGCGAGTGTGTTTGAGTTCCTGGAGCGAGTGTGTTTGAGTCCCTGGAGCGAGTGTGTTTGAGTCCCTGGAGCGAGCGTGTTTGAGTCCCTGGAAGAAGGCTATAAATAATAATAGGGATGAATGATATATTGGCTCCAGTGTCAGTATCGACCGATATTGATGCAGATTATTCTATACTGGTATCGACCAATATTGATGTTTGATACAGATATTCGATACTGATTATTTTTTGCATTGACCCATTCTATGGCATAAGACCTTCAGAGGAAATACTTTGAGGAATGAACACAAGGGACCTCTGGATTGACTGTTTTTCTCGTATCCATGGAGACTGTGTAAGAGGCTAGCTAAGCTAGCTCTGGACATTAGAGATGCTACAGACTTTTTTACATTATATGTGGCAGCAAATGTGGCAGAAGACCTTCCAGAGGAAACACTTTGAGGGAATGGATTCATCACCGACTGAGAGTGGAGAAAGAACGAGGCTTTTCCTGTTGAGTTTACGTGGCGCCCCCTGGGGGCTGCTGTGACGCTGCAGGACATAGAGGAGGGACAATTTTGTCCTGAGGACCTCTTCTCTCCTGCCACAGATCTGCTGACCCTCCCTGACCAGTCCGTCTGTTAAACTGAGACACAAAGGGACTGAGACACAAATGGACTGAGACACACAGAGACTGAGACACAAAAGGACTAAGACACAAAAGGACTAAGACACAAAGGGACTGAGACACACAGAGACTGAGACACAAAAGGACTAAGACACAAAAGGACTAAGACACACAGGGACTGAGACACAAAGGGACTGAGACACACAGGGACTGAGACACAAAGGGACTGAGACACACAGAGACTGAGACACAAAAGGACTAAGACATAAACGGACTGAGACACACAGGGACTGAGACAAAAAGGGACTGAGACACAAATGGACTGAGACACACAGAGACTGAGACACAAAAGGACTAAGACATAAAGGGACTGACACACACAGGGACTGAGACAAAAAGGGACTGAGACACAAATGGACTGAGACACACAGAGACTGAGACACAAAAGGACTAAGACACGCAGGGACTGAGACACAAAAGGACTAAGACACGCAGGGACTGAGACACAAATGGACTGAGACACACAGAGACTGAGACACAAAAGGACTAAGACATAAAGGGACTGAGACACAAAGGGACTGAGACAAAAAGGGACTGAGACAGAAATGGACTGAGACACACAGAGACTGAGACACAAAAGGACTAAGACACACAGGGACTGAGACACAAACAAACTGTGTTTCTCTGTTTGTTTCTCTGTGTTTGTTTGTGTTTGTTTGTGTGTTTCTCTGTTTGTGTGTTTCTCTGTGTTTGTGTGTTTCTTTGTGTGTCATCTTTAAACAGAAAAGACAGAAAATAGAAGAATAGAGAGTTGTGTGTCTGTGTGTTACACAAACATATAATAAATTATTGTATATCAAAGTAAAATACATTTTGTTGTTATTTTTTACAAAAGTGAAAAGTTAATTTGTGATTGTTACTTTATCTTAAAGGTGCACTATGTAACTTTTGGGTGTCATTTCTCTGCCTGGAATGTTCCACAGTGTGACATTAAACAGCTCTACTTTACATTTATTCAATTACAGGTGGTTTTAGAGCTCAAAAATACCGAGAAAAACAGACATTCTGACTGTGAGCGGGGTCGCCTCTCCACAGATCTGACCTGGAACTTGGTCTGGTTTGGTCTCCATGAAGATAGAAAGGTTTAATGCCATACTGTGGAACATTTCAAACAGACAAAGCAATAACATCTCCATGGAGAAAAGAGAAGAGTAGGAGAAGAGAAGAGTGTGAGGCGAGGCCAGTGAGGAGAGACCACAGCCAAAGAGATTTAGTGAGAAGGACCAGAGGGCAGAGACTTCAAAACGAGGGCAGGACTGGAGCGAGTGTGTTTGACACTCTGCAGGACGGGCATGAAAAGAGCTCACTGTGAGAGGGGCGGGTGGGCACTGCGCACTCTCCACACACTCCTCATTCTCCTCACACTCCTCATTCTCTCCTCACTCTCCACTCTCCTCACACTCCTCACTCTCCACACTCTCCTCACATTCCTCACTCTCCTCACACTCCTCACTCTCCTCACTCTCCACACTCTCCTCACTCTCCACACTCTCCACACACTCCTCACACTCCTCATTCTCCTCACTCTCCTCACACTCCTCACTCTCCACACTCTCCTCACACTCCTCATTCTTCTCACACTACTCACTCTCCTCACTCTCCTCATTCTCCTCACTCTCCTCACACTCCTCATTCTCCTCACACTCCTGATACTCCTCACACTCCTCACTCTCCTCATTCTCCTCACTCTCCACACACTCCTCACTCTCCTCACACTCCTCACTCTCCACACTCTCCACACACTCCTCACACTCCTCACTCTCCACACTGTCCACACACTCCTCATTCTCCTCACACTCCTCACTCTCCACACTCTCCACATACTCCTCATTCTCCTCACACTCCTCATTCTCTCCTCACTCTCCACTCTCCTCACACTCCTCACTCTCCACACTCTCCTCACATTCCTCACTCTCCTCACACTCCTCACTCTCCTCACTCTCCACACTCTCCTCACTCTCCACACTCTCCACACACTCCTCACACTCCTCATTCTCCTCACTCTCCTCACACTCCTCACTCTCCACACTCTCCTCACACTCCTCATTCTTCTCACACTACTCACTCTCCTCACTCTCCTCATTCTCCTCACTCTCCTCACACTCCTCATTCTCCTCACACTCCTGATACTCCTCACACTCCTCACTCTCCTCATTCTCCTCACTCTCCACACACTCCTCACTCTCCTCACACTCCTCACTCTCCACACTCTCCACACACTCCTCACACTCCTCACTCTCCACACTGTCCACACACTCCTCATTCTCCTCACACTCCTCACTCTCCACACTCTCCACATACTCCTCATTCTCCTCACACGCCTCACTCTCCTCATTCTCCTCACACTCACTCTCCTCACTCTCCTCATTCTCCTCACTCTCCACACACTCCTCACTCTCTACACTCTCCACACACTCCTCATTCTCCTCACACTCCTCACTCTCCACACTCTCCTCACTCTCCTCACACTCCTCATTCTCCTCACACTCCTCACTCTCCTCACACTCCTCATTCTCTCCTCACTCCCCACACTCTCCTCACTCTCCTCATTCTCCTCACTCTCCTCACACTCCTCACTCTCCTCACACTCCTCATTCTCTCCTCACTCTCTCCTCACTCTCCTCACTCTCCTCATTCTCCTCACTCTCCTCACTCTCCTCACTCTCCTCACACTCCTCTCTCCACACTCTCCTCATTCTCCTCACTCTCCACACTCTCCTCACTCTCCTCATTCTCCTCACACTCCTCACTCTCCTCACACTCCTCTCTCCACACTCTCCTCATTCTCCTCACACTCCTCATTCTCTCATCATTCTCCTCACTCTCCTCACACTCCTCACTCTCTTCACTCTCCTCACTCTCCACACTCTCCTCACACTCTTCATTCTCTCCTCACAATCCACACTCTCCTCATTCTCTCCTCACTGTCCTCACTCTCCTCACTGTCCTCACACTCCTCACTCTCCTCATTCTCCTCACACTCCTCATTCTCTCCTCACTCTCCTCATTCTCCTCACTCTCCTCACACTCCTCACTCTCCACACTCTCCTCACGCTCCACACTCTCCTCATTCTCCTCACACTCCTCACTCTCCTCACACTCCTCATTCTCCTCACTCTCCACACTGTCCACACACTCCTCATTCTCCTCACACTCCTCACTCTCCACACTGTCCACACACTCCTCATTCTCCTCACACTCCTCACTCTCCACACTCTCCACATACTCCTCATTCTCCTCACACGCCTCACTCTCCTCACTCTCCACTCTCCTCATTCTCCTCACACTCACTCTCCTCATTCTCCACACACCCCTCACTCTCCTCACACTCCTCACTCTCTACACTCTCCACACACTCCTCATTCTCCTCACACTCCTCACTCTCCTCACTCTCCTCACACTCCTCACACTCCTCACTCTCCTCACACTCCTCATTCTCTCCTCACTCTCCTCACTCCCCACACTCTCCTCACTCTCCTCATTCTCCTCACACTCCTCACTCTCCTCATTCTCTCCTCACTCTCTCCTCACTCTCCTCACTCTCCTCACACTCCTCACTCTCCTCTCTCCACACTCTCCTCATTCTCCTCACTCTCCACACTCTCCTCACTCTCCACACTCTCCTCACTCTCCTCACACTCCTCACTCTCCTCACACTCCTCACTCTCCTCTCTCCACACTCTCCTCATTCTCCTCACACTCCTCATTCTCTCATCATTCTCCTCACTCTCCTCACACTCCTCACTCTCCTCACTCTCATCACTCTCCTCACTCTCCTCACACTCTTCATTCTCTCCTCACAATCCACACTCTCCTCATTCTCCTCACTCCTCATTTTCCTCACTCTCCTCACTCTCCTCACTCTCCTCATTCTCCTCACACTCCTCATTCTCTCCTCACTCTCCACACTCTCCTCATTCTCCTCACACTCCTCATTCTCCTCACACTCCTCACTCTCCACACTCTCCTCACTCTCCACACTCCTCATTCTCTCCTCATTCTCCTCACTCTCCTCACACTCCTCATTCTCTCCTCACTCTCCTCATTCTCCTCACACTCCTCATTCTCTCCTCACTCTCCACACTCTCCTCATTCTCCACACTCTCCTCACTCTCCTCACACTCCTCACTGTCCTCACTCTCCTCATTCTCCTCATTCTCCTCATTCTCTCCTCACTCTCCACACTCTCCTCACACTCCTCATTCTCCTCACTCTCCTCACACTCCTCACTCTCCTCACACTCCTCATTCTCTCCTCACTCTCCACACTTTCCTCACACTCCTCATTCTCCTCACACTCCTCATTCTCTTCTCACTCTCCACACTTTCCTCACACTCCTCATTCTCTCCTCACTCTCCTCATTCTTCTCACTCTCCTCACACTCCTCATTCTCCATTCTCTCCTCACTCTCCACACTCCTCACTCTCCTCATTCTCCACACTCTCCTCACACTCCTCATTCCCCACACTCTCCTCACACTCCTCACTCTCCTCACACTCCTCACACTCCTCATTCTCCTCACTCTCCTCACACTCCTCACTCTCCTCACACTCCATTCTCTCCTCTCTAATGGTGACAAACACACAATGTTTTGACAGAGAAGAAAGTGTGAGCACCCAACAACTAAGGAGCAAATGAGTTCCCGCCGTCCCCTGCGCCCTCCCCTGTGCCCTCCCCTGTGCCCTTCCTCCTCTGTGCCCTCCCCTGTGCTCTCCCCTGTGCCCTCCCTCCCCTGTGCCCTCCCTTGTACCCTCCCTCCTCTGTGCCCTCCCCTGCGCCCTCCCCCGTGCCCGCCTGTCTCTCGATGTAAACATTGGCTGTACACATTCAGACAGATTCTGAAAAGCTCTCTCTTTAGCAGCTGCTTTCATGGGGCCCTATATGTAGCGGGTGATGTCAGACTTACGACACTGGCGTAACCGTGGCGAGGGCACGTGAGGTGGCACTGATGTGGGTGCTGTGCGTTAGGAGCGGGTGACAGGTCTGTGAGCAGGCGAGCGGAGAATCCCACAGTGACAGTAAAGAGGCTGAAGATGCAAAGAGCTCCCTGACACTGTTTACTGCTGGAACAGAAGCTGCTGTAAATAGCCTTCTCTTCTTCTTCTTCTTCTCTGGGACTTTCAAACTACACACACACACAAACACACACACACACACACACACACACACACCATCTGGGTCTTAGGGCTGTGGTCGATTAAAAAGAGGGCGTGGGAAACTCCAAACTATGTGACGTTTATCTGACCCAAACTGCTCTCACAGGACGACACCTGCAGGGGGAGCTCATGCAAAAACTACTGTTTAAACAGAAATGTATGAAATTGTGTATTTAAATGTAAAAAGGTGGAGTACAAACCAAATCCTCAGATAACTCAGACTAAAACTAATTTAGATCAACGAAGACTCCATTCACTGATTAATGGACTGAACTCCTAAAGGCCTACAGTCCTCCACGTCTCCTACAGTCCTCCATGTCTCCTACAGTCCTCCACGTCTCCTACAGTCCTCCACGTCTCTTACAGTCCTCCGTGTCTCCTACAGTCCTCCATGTCTCCTAAAGGCCTACAGTCCTCCATGTCTCCTAAAGGCCTACAGTCCTCCGTGTCTCCTACAGTCCTCCATGTCTCCTACAGTCCTCCATGTCTCCTAAAGGCCTACAGTCCTCCATGTCTCCTACAGTCCTCCATGTCTCCTAAAGGCCTACAGTCCTCTATGTCTCCTACAGTCCTCCATGTCTCCTACAGTCCTCCACGTCTCCTACAGTCCTCCACGTCTCCTACAGTCCTCCATGTCTCTTACAGTCCTCCATGTCTCCTACAGTCCTCCATGTCTCCTAAAGGTCTACAGTCCTCCATGTCTCCTAAAGACCTACAGCCCTCTATGTCTCCTACGGTCCTCCATGTCTCCTATGGTCCTCCATGTCTCCTACAGCTCTCCATGTCTCCTAAAGGCCTACAGTCCTCCAAGTCTCCTAAAGACCTACAACCCTCCATGTCTCCTACAGTCCTCCATGTCTCCTACAGTCCTCCATGTCTCCTAAACGCCTACAGTCCTCCATGTCTCCTAAAGACCTACAGCCCTCCATGTCTCCTACAGTCCTCCACATCTCCTACAGTCCTCCGTGTCTCCTAAAGGCCTACAGTCCTCCACGTCTCCTACAGTCCTCCGTGTCTCCTACAGTCCTCCATGTCTCCTACAGTCCTCCATGTCTCCTAAAGACCAACAGCCCTCCATGTCTCTTACAGTCCTCCATGTCTCCTACAGTCCTCCACGTCTCCTACAGTCCTCCATGTCTCCTACAGTCCTCCATGTCTCTTACAGTCCTCCATGTCTCCTATAGTCCTCCATGTCTCCTACAGCTCTCCATGTCTCCTACAGTCCTCCGTGTCTCCTACAGTCCTCCATGTCTCCTACAGTCCTCCATGTCTCCTAAAGGCCTACAGTCCTCCATGTCTCCTACAGTCCTCCATGTCTCCTAAAGGCCTACAGTCCTCCATGTCTCCTACAGTCCTCCGTGTCTCCTACAGTCCTCCATATCTCCTACAGTCCTCCATGTCTCCTACAGTCCTCCATGTCTCCTACAGTCCTCCACGTCTCCTACAGTCCTCCATGTCTCTTACAGTCCTCCATGTCTCCTATAGTCCTCCATGTCTCCTACAGCTCTCCATGTCTCCTACAGTCCTCCACGTCTCCTACAGTCCTCCATGTCTCCTAAAGGCCTACAGTCCTCCACGTCTCCTACAGTCCTCCATGTCTCCTACAGTCCTCCACGTCTCCTACAGTCCTCCATGTCTCTTACAGTCCTCCATGTCTCCTACAGTCCTCCACGTCTCCTACAGTCCTCCATGTCTCTTACAGTCCTCCATGTCTCCTATAGTCCTCCATGTCTCCTAAAGACCTACAGCCCTCCATGTCTCCTACAGTTCTCCATGTCTCCTAAAGGTCTACAGCCCTCTATGTCTCCTACGGTCCTCCATGTCTCTTACAGTCCTCCACGTCTCCTACAGTCCTCCATGTCTCCTAAAGGCCTACAGTCCTCCATGTCTCCTACAGTCCTCCGTGTCTCCTACAGTCCTCCATGTCTCCTACAGTCCTCCATGTCTCCTATAGTCCTCCATGTCCCCTAAAGACCAACAGCCCTCCATGTCTCCTAAAGACCTACAGCCCTCTATGTCTCCTACAGTCCCCCATGTCTCCTAAAGGTCTACAGTCCTCCATGTCTCCTAAAGACCTACAGCCCTCTATGTCTCCTACGGTCCTCCATGTCTCCTATGGTCCTCCATGTCTCCTACAGCTCTCCATGTCTCCTAAAGGCCTACAGTCCTCCAAGTATCCTAAAGACCTACAACCCTCTATGTCTCCTATGGTCCTCCATGTCTCCTACAGCTCTCCATGTCTCCTACGGTCCTCCATGTCTCCTATGGTCCTCCATGTCTCTTACAGTCCTCCATGTTTCCTATAGTCCTCCATGTCTCCTAAAGACCTACAGCCCTCCATGTCTCCTACAGTCCTCCATGTCTCCTAAAGACCAACAGCCCTCCATGTCTCTTACAGTTCTCCATGTCTCCTATAGTCCTCCATGTCTCTTACAGCTCTCCATGTCTCCTACAGTCCTCCGTGTCTCCTACAGTCCTCCATGTCTCCTACAGTCCTCCATGTCTCCTAAAGGCCTACAGTCCTCCATGTCTCCTACAGTTCTCCATGTCTCCTAAAGACCTACAGCTCTCCATGTCTCCTACGGTCCTCCATGTCTCCTATGGTCCTCCATGTCTCCTACAGTCCTCCATGTCTCCTAAAGACCTACAGCCCTCCATGTCTCCTACAGTCCTCCATGTCTCCTAAAGGTCTACAGTCCTCCATGTCTCCTAAAGACCTACAGCCCTCCATGTCTCCTACGGTCCTCCATGTCTCCTATGGTCCTCCATGTCTCCTACAGTCCTCCATGTCTCCTACAGTCCTCCATGTCTCCTAAAGACCTACAGCCCTCCATGTCTCCTACAGTCCTCCATGTCTCCTAAAGGTCTACAGTCCTCCATGTCTCCTAAAGACCTACAGCCCTCCATGTCTTCTACGGTCCTCCATGTCTCCTATGGTCCTCCATGTCTCCTACAGCTCTCCATGTCTCCTACGGTCCTCCATGTCTCCTATGGTCCGCCATGTCTCCTACAGCTCTCCATGTCTCCTAAATGCCTACAGTCCTCCTCACCATTGGCTTCTGTCCAGGTTAATGGTTATATCCCAGGTCTGACCAGGGCATGCTATATCTTAGTCCTTGAGCAAGACACATCAAACACCTTCATTTCAGAATGATGAGAATCTTGGGCTGTTGCCATAGCGACAATTTAAAACAAAGTGCTATATCTTTTGAACTGGAAAAAGTTCTCAAATGTTACATGTTATAACAGGATGTCCACCTCAGGGCAGCCGTGGACACAGGAGAAGCTCCACAATCATCGAGCGTTTGGAGTGAAAGGAAAATTAACAGTTTGAACAACTCAAATATAAAGTGTTCCATTTATCAAAATGCCATTTACAGAAACAAAACAAGATCAGCAAAATGGAGTCTTGAAATTAAGTGATTAAAGATGACTCAAACATGCACCAATCACTCCAGATGTGAGTGTAAATGAGAAGGAAACAACTATAACAGAGTTAAAAGTGGATTTTGCAGAATGGGCCTGATTTAAGAGTTTTTGGTCTGCTCTGTAGGGTCCGGGTTTGGAGGATGGGTCCATGGTCTGATTCAATGGTGGACAACTCAGGACTTCTGGTTAGAAAATGTTATTTTGTATTTTAAACTTTTACATTTTTATGGGAAAATCAATGTTTTGTTTTTTTTATTATGTAAAAAAAAACTCAAACTAATTTCCTTCAGAGGAACATATGGAGTTGCACTGGTACATTAGAGGAGGTAAAAACTGCCTCTCAGCTCCAATTTAAAAGCTCCCATTGTCTCCTCAGCGTATAAACACTTCCTCAGTAATGGGCTGTCTGCACATCTCACATTTAATCTGTGAAATGAACAAAGTTTGAACATGAAGAAAATGTTCCAAAGAGATTTAAGTGCTGAGAGCGGCTCAGGGAGGACGCTCTGTGATCAGCCCCAGGGCAGCTGTGACCACACACACCTCACAGACGGGACACACAAGTTTTCTGAGAGAGTGTGACGTCACCCACAGGGTTTGGCTCCAGTCAAATGAACCTCATCGAAGCTAGCAGTTATAGACCTTTTTCACAAGGGCCGGAAGTTCCCCGCTGTAGGGTTGCGGAACTTCTGTTTAATGGTTTTCTGTGGCAAAATGTCTGAGGAGCATTAGTGAACTACTGAGCAAAACTAATGTTCCTCATCATGAGTAAAACAGATATTAGCATAGGTAGACAGATTTGTGCAGTTCGAATGTTCGACATCTCTAGGACCATAACATTAGTTTTTCTCAGTATTTCACTAACGCTCGTCGTTGTTCTCCTTTAAGCTTTCGTCTTTCTTCCCTTGACCGTTGTGGATAAATTCTTCATGAAGAATGTTTATCCTTTGTGTACCTTGTTGGTTGAAGATTTGGCGATGGGGCAGATTTATGAAGCTGGTGGAGAAAACACCAGACATTTACACAGACATTTACACAGACATTTACACAGACATTTACACACACATTTTGACACAGAAAACCATTAACCGGAAGTTCCACAAACCTACAGGGTGGGACTTCTGGCCATTGTGAAAAAGGTCTACAGGAGGGAATCTGGGACCAGGTTCGTATTTGGATCTAATCAGGAGCGAGGCTGTTGAGGGTAACGCCCCTTAAACTGGTTTTACAGGAAGTGGGCGCTTAGCAACGCTGTCAGTCAAACCCGTTGCTAACGCTAGCGGGAGTGACCTCAGGGAAAGAAGGCGTCTGATTGGTCTGTTCTTAATGTTCAGATCTTGATTTGGGACAAAATGTTAACGTTCAAACCCCAGGATCATATAGAGGGTCAAAGGTCAAAGGTCAGAGTGAAGAGCCTGACAGCAGCAGGTACAGATAGAGGAGCCACGCTTTATACACACAAACTGAACTGGAGCCAGAGTCCATGGAGCCCATGATCACCTCCTGTTTCGAACGCAGCGGCTAAAGCGTTAGATAGGTCCATTTATATGGTTTTTACTCAGAGTGGGCTTGCCTCTCCACAGATCTGACTTCACCTGCTGTCACCTGCTTGCCCTCCACCTGAAAAGTTCCACAGTGCCCCTTTAAAACACCAGCCATTGTGTTCCCTTGAGTTGTGGTTGAATATTGTTCTTTTAAACTCAGTTCATGTTTATGAGGCCCGGGCCGTTCGGCGCCCCCTGGTGACTCAATTACAGCAGACAGATGGTCCTGACCGCAGAGAGGGAGCTGCTCCAGGAGAGGGGGAGGAGAGGAGAGGAGGAGGGAGGAGAGGAGGAGGAGGGAGGAGAGGAGAGGAGAGGGGGAGGAGAGGAGAAGGAGGGAGGAGAGGAGAGGAGAGGGGGAGGAGAGGAGGAGAGGGGGAGGAGAGGAGAGGAGGAGGGAGGAGAGGAGGAGGAGGGAGGAGAGGAGAGGGGGAGGAGAGGAGAAGGAGGGAGGAGAGGAGAGGAGAGGGGGAGGAGAGGGGGAGGAGAGGAGAGGAGGAGGGAGGAGAGGAGGAGGAGGGAGGAGAGGAGAGGGGGAGGAGAGGAGAAGGAGGGAGGAGAGGAGAGGAGAGGGGGAGGAGAGGGGGAGGAGGGAGGAGAGGAGAGGAGAGGGGGAGGAGAGGAGAAGGAGGGAGGAGAGGAGAGGAGAGGGGGAGGAGAGGAGGAGAGGGGGAGGAGAGGAGAGGAGGAGGGAGGAGAGGAGGAGGAGGGAGGAGAGGAGAGGGGGAGGAGAGGAGAAGGAGGGAGGAGAGGAGAGGAGGAGGGAGGAGAGGAGGAGGAGGGAGGAGAGGAGAGGAGAGGGGGAGGAGAGGAGAAGGAGGGAGGAGAGGAGAGGAGAGGGGGAGGAGAGGAGGAGAGGGGGAGGAGAGGAGAGGAGGAGGGAGGAGAGGAGGAGGAGGGAGGAGAGGAGAGGGGGAGGAGAGGAGAAGGAGGGAGGAGAGGAGAGGAGAGGGGGAGGAGAGGGGGAGGAGAGGAGAGGAGGAGGGAGGAGAGGAGGAGGAGGGAGGAGAGGAGAGGGGGAGGAGAGGAGAAGGAGGGAGGAGAGGAGAGGAGAGGGGGAGGAGAGGGGGAGGAGAGGAGAGGAGGAGGGAGGAGAGGAGGAGGAGGGAGGAGAGGAGAGGAGAGGGGGAGGAGAGGAGAAGGAGGGAGGAGAGGGGGAGGAGAGGAGGAGAGGGGGAGGAGAGGAGAGGAGGAGGGAGGAGAGGAGGGAGGAGAGGAGGAGGAGGGAGGAGAGGAGAGGAGAGGAGAGGGGGAGGAGAGGAGAAGGAGGGAGGAGAGGAGAGGGGGAGGAGAGGGGGAGGAGAGGAGAGGAGGAGGAGGGAGGAGAGGAGAGGGGGAGGAGAGGGGGAGGAGGAGAGGAGGAGGGAGGAGAGGAGGAGGAGGGAGGAGAGGGGGAGGGGAGGAGGAGAGGAGAGGAGGAGGAGGAGGAGGAGAGGAGGAGGAGAGGGGGAGGAGGAGAGGAGGAGGAGGAGAGGAGGGGGGAGGAGGAGAGGAGGAGAGGGGGAGGAGAGGAGGAGAGGAGGAGGAGAGGAGAGGAGAGGAGAGGAGGAGGAGGGGGGAGGAGAGGAGAGGGGGAGGAGAGGAGGAGGAGAGGAGGAGAGGAGAGGAGGAGGAGAGGAGAGGGGGAGGAGAGGAGAGGAGAGGGGGAGGAGAGGAGGAGGGAGGAGAGGGGGAGGAGAGGAGGAGGAGGGAGGAGAGGGGGAGGAGAGGAGGAGAGGGGGAGGAGAGGAGGAGGAGAGGAGGAGAGGGGGAGGAGAGGAGGAGAGGGGGAGGAGAGGAGGAGGAGGGAGGAGAGGGGGAGGAGAGGGAGAGGAGAGGAGGAGGAGGGGGGAGGAGAGGAGAGGGGGAGGAGAGGAGGAGGAGAGGGGGAGGAGGAGAGGAGGAGGAGAGGGGGAGGAGGAGAGGAGGAGGAGGGGGGAGGAGAGGAGAGGGGGAGGAGAGGAGGAGGAGAGGGGGAGGAGAGGGGGAGGAGGAGAGGAGGAGGAGAGGGGGAGGAGGAGAGGAGGAGGAGGGGGGAGGAGAGGAGAGGGGGAGGAGAGGAGGAGGAGAGGAGGAGGAGAGGGGGAGGAGGAGAGGAGGAGGAGAGGGGGAGGAGGAGAGGAGGAGGAGGGGGGAGGAGAGGAGAGGGGGAGGAGAGGAGGAGGAGAGGAGGAGGAGAGGGGGAGGAGGAGAGGAGGAGGAGAGGGGGAGGAGGAGAGGAGGAGGAGGAAAGGGGCAGGAGAGAGAGCGAGCGTGCACCTCTCACAGATTCACTGCGTAATAAAGGCAAACTGAAGGAAGAGAGGGAGGAGAGGAGGGAGAGAGAGACAGAGCGTGCTTCAGGAGAGGGGGAGAGGGAGGAGAGGACGGAGAGACTTTGCACCTTTCAGAGACGCTCGCTTCAACTCTCAGCATAATAAAAACAAACTATTACTATGAGAGAAGAGAAGAGGAGGAGAGAGAGAGAGAGAGGGAACAGCAGACAGATAAAGTGGAGAGAGGGAGCAGAGGAGTTTGAAATCATGTAAAAACAAATCCAGTGTGATTGTTTGAGGATCAATTATTCTGAGTCTGATTCTGATGAACGAGACGCGTCAGGACAGACTGAACATGTGATAAAGAGACAGAGAGGAGGAGAGGAGAGAGAGAGAGGAGAGAGAGAGGGGAAAGAGAGGAGGAGAGGAGAGAGAGACTGCTCTAAACTGTGTGATTTACCTCCAGAGTCTCTCAGCAAAACAAACTGATCATTTCATTTGCACTCTGAAACTCACAAACTGGGCCCTATTCAAACCCTCCTTATGGTGAGCAGTACCAGTCTGTACGAGGCTCCGCCCACAAGTCTACGCCCCCCAGGCTCCCACAGTACGAGTCTGTACGAGGCTCCGCCCACAAGTCTACGTCCCCCATGCTCCCACAGTACGAGGCTCCGCCCACAAGTCTACGTCCCCCAGGCTCCCACAGTACGAGTCTGTACGAGGCTCCGCCCACAAGTCTACGTCCCCCAGGCTCCCACAGTACGAGGCTCCGCCCACAAGTCTACGTCCCCCAGGCTCCCACAGTACCAGCCTGTACGAGGCTCCGCCCACAAGTCTACGTCCCCCAGGCTCCCACAGTACGAGTCTGTACGAGGCTCCGCCCACAAGTCTACGTCCCCCAGGCTCCACACGACAATTCTCCATAAATACAAAAAACATGAGACAAAACTGAACACAACAACTGGACAAACCTGATGTGATGCAGGAGTTTCATTAGTGCGACGCACACTGAGTGTGTTGGGATAGAGCTCTGAAGGGGGAGGGACTTAGCACAGAGAGGCTGAGTGTGTTGGGATAGAGCTCTGAAGGGGGAGGGACTTAGCACAGAGAGGCTGAGTGTGTTGGGATAGAGCTCTGAAGGGGGAGCGACTTAGCACAGAGAGGCTGAGTGTGTTGGGATAGAGAGCTTATACTTCGCCCTTAACAAACCCTGGTGCACTCGTTCACAGACGGCAGGTGTGGGTGGTACCTGTCCATCCGGGGTAGCAGCGGCAGTACCCGCTCACAGGGTCACACCCGTCGGCATGGCTACAGTCACAGCGCTCACGGCACTCCAGACCATACGTGCCATCCTAAGAGAGAACAGGGTCAAAGGTCAAATCACAGTGTCTCATTTATGTATATTTAAAGCTCCTGGATCACACAAAACTCACTCCTGTAGCTTAAAGTCATGTTATGTTGTTCCTCCTCAAAAACACCTGGAGCTGTGTTTGTTTCATTCACATGTTTGAGGAACTCTTTATTATTAGTCTGTCTACATCTCCAAAGCTCCAAACGCTCTGTTCCACCTTGTGATGTCATCAAGTGGTAGTTTTCAAGTGAACAGCTCCTTTTACCTTTAGTTCAGTGGAGATCGGCAATTCCAGGACTGAAATGATCCAAATGATTCTAGTGAAGGTGTGTGGAGTTTAAAAACACAGTGGAGCACTTCCTGTATCACCACATGATGACATCACAAGGTGGAACAGAGTGTTTTCAGTTTGAGAGAAGAACTCGTGTTAAATCTGCAGGTTTGTGTGTTAAACATGTGAATGAAACAAACACAACTCCAGGTGTTTGATGAGGCGACGACATTAGGACAGAGGACAGTGTGGAACATTTAACCTCCAGAGCGTCCTGTTTGTTGGTGTTTGCTTCAGAGCGTTTGAGTTCATGAAAACATTCTTAGGGTTATTTAGGGTTATTGTTAGAGTGTAAAACAGGATTGTGACGGAGCGTTGTGTTAAAGTGAGGTTTGTGGGGTAGTGGGCACTCACGGGGCACGACTCCTGACAGTGCTCACCCCTCCAGCCCGGGGAGCAGGTACAGGTGCCGTCCACCGGGTCACACGCGGCGCCGTTCACACACAGACACGTGTGATTACAGCTCAGACCCCAAGAGCCACTGGAGCACAGGAGGGAGCAGTCCACGCCATGCCAACCTGCGCACAACGTTTACGGGATTTAATCTGAGTTTTATCTGGTCTGAACTCCAACAGCTGAGCTGATCTGAGCTGCTAAACAAGTCCCTCTAAATCACATGACAGTCACAAGCTAGCATTAGCATTAGCATTAGCCAACAGTCTTTCAGTGCGTCACTCTCACCTTTTAGTTGAAAATCAAACTTCTAAACAGGAGTTACTGTTTGCTAATGTGTGTATTGTGTCTCCATGGGAACTGCTGAACATTCAAGTATGATGTGAACTTTGTTTCCATGGAGTCAAGCAGGGAATGATCAGCCACCAAAAAGTTACGCCGTGTTGCTTTAACCCAAGCCCTAATCTTAAACTAAATGAATCTTAACTCGATCTTGATCTAATATTGAAGCCTTTAACTCTGGGAGACTCATTCTTGGTCCCCACAAAGCAAAATGTCCCCATAAGTCACTTCAGATTCCAGTCTCATAATATGACGACGATATGACGAGTACAAACAGACAAACACACTGCCGAGAGTCTAACCCTGACCCGAACACGAGGGTCTGAGGGCAGCAGGGGGCAGCAGGGGGCCTGGGGCAGTACACGACTCCAGGGCTGCACACAATTAAACCAAACCAGACTGTTTCCATGGAAAGTTAAAATTCATGAGGTTCCCAAGGTTGAAATGCAAACCTTTTTTCTATGTGTGTGTTTTCTGTGGTTCTTTCTGCTCATCTCCACAGCCCTGCAGTCCCCAGGAGTGGGGCCTCACACACGGGGCCCGGGAGCGGGGCCTCGGACGCGGGGCCCGGGAGCGGGGCCTCAGACACGGGGCCTCGGACACAGGACCCGGGAGCGGGGCCTCACACACAGGGCCCGTGAGCGGGGCCTCACACATGGGGCCCTGGAGTGGGGCATCAGACACGGGGCCCAGGAGCGGGGCCTCAGACACAGGACCCAGGAGCGGGGCCTCACACACAGGGCCCAGGAGCAGGGCCTCAGACACGGGGCCTCGGACACAGGACCCGGGAGCGGGGCCTCACACACGGGGCCCAGGAGCGGGGCCCCCATACATTTATTCAATAGTGTAGTGTATCTCTGTGATGTGAGGCCCATTTCTCTGAGATCAGATGAATTCTCATAAAAGAAACACAACACTGAAGTCTGGGTGTGGACCAAAGTTTCAGACTGGACTGTTGTCTGGAGCTCTGTCCACTGTCCAGTGTGAGGCGGCAGCTCACAGACAGGGGGCGCTCAGTGCGCTGAGAGCAGGGGCGGAGCCAGGGAGGGAGCAGAGGGTGGGGATCCACACAGAACCACTAACACAGGAGTCAGACACAAGTGATGAGTGTTTCTAAAATGGAAGTTAGTGACATGTCGGTGATAAAAGTTGGACTGTCGTTATAAGATAAGATAAGATAAGATAAGATAATCCTTTATTTGTCCCACAATGGGGAAATTGCAGTGTCACAACGCAAGTTACAGAAACAGTAGGAAAATAAGAGCATGCATCAAAATCAAGATAAATAATAATAATAAGTATTTACAATCAACTAAAAAACACAACACTGTAAGCTAAGCTAAAAGGCACAGGAACGCTGCACAATAAGTGTTTTTGATTCTGAGATATAGTGAAATAAACAACAGAACGAGGCTACAGCTACGGACTTTTTTAAATGACTTTGTTTTGTATCAGACTCTTCACCATCAACAGCCCAGATTACAGAAAATAACAATTATTTAATCAAAAGCTGCTGGGGGAGGGTCCCAGATCCCCTGACATGCTCCTCCCTCCTCTGTCTCTCCTTTGTGTTATACACACACACACACACACCTGTAGACCTACACACACCTGTAGGCCTACACACACCTCAGCCGGCACTGATCTCTAAAGAAGCAAAGTCATATTTTCAGACTTTTAAACGACATTGATAAATTCACTTTGGGCGATGTGGAAAACAGCCTGTTTCTCGTTCTGTGCAGGTCTGTGCCCAGAAGGGCCGAGGTTGGAACTTGTTTAAACTCCTCGTGTTTCAGTAGAACATCTGAAACAGTCAAACCTTCAGGAGAACAGGCTCTTGTGCTTCACTTTAACGTCACCAGAAACAAAACTCAAAGTGACAGAAACAAGAACTCATTATTCTCTGGAAATGAAGAATGAGACTCTAAAACCACTCTCCTGTGGTCTCACACCCGCACGGTCTGTCCAATCAAAACTAATTATAATTATAAACGACAAATAAGCTCCTTTGTTTCACACGTGTCACTGAAATAAACAAATCTGATTGGCTGATCATGTTCTGACTCGAGACACAACAGAGGGACTGAGGCCCAGACTGATCTCTGTATAAAAATGCACAGAAATCACTATAGATCTGCCTGCTGACCCTGACAGGGGTCCAGAGATCAGACACAGGCTCAGTGTGACTCCCTCAGTGTGACTCACTCAGTGTGGTGTGACTCCCTCAGTGTGGTGTGACTCCCTCAGTGTGGTGACTCCCTCAGTGTGGTGTGATTCCCTCAGTGTGGTGTGACTCCCTCAGTGTGACTCCCTCAGTGTGGTGTGACTCCCTCAGTGTGACTCCCTCAGTGTGATTCCATCAGTGTGACTCCCTCAGTGTGGTGTGACTCCCTCAGTGTGACTCCCTCAGTGTGATTCCATCAGTGTGACTCCCTCAGTGTGACTCCCTCAGTGTGGTGTGACTCCCTCAGTGTGGTGTGACTCCCTCAGTGTGACTCCCTCAGTGTGATTCCATCAGTGTGACTCCCTCAGTGTGATTCCATCAGTGTGACTCCCTCAGTGTGACTCCCTCAGTGTGATTCCATCAGTGTGACTCCCTCAGTGTGGTGTGACTCCCTCAGTGTGACTCTCTCAGTGTGGTGTGACTCCCTCAGTGTGGTGTGACTCCCTCAGTGTGACTCCCTCAGTGTGATTCCATCAGTGTGACTCCCTCAGTGTAGTGTGACTCCCTCAGTGTGATTTCATCAGTGTGACTCCCTCAGTGTAGTGTGACTCCCTCAGTGTGATTTCATCAGTGTGACTCCCTCAGTGTGGTGTGACTCCCTCAGTGTGACTCCCTCAGTGTAGTGTGACTCCCTCAGTGTGGTGTGACTCCCTCAGTGTGACTCCCTCAGTGTGATTCCCTCAGTGTGACTCCCTCAGTGTGACTCCCTCAGTGTGATTCCCTCAGTGTGACTCCCTCAGTGTAATTCCCTCAGTGTGACTCCCTCAGTGTGTGGCATTGTGGTGTGTTGCCGGTGTAAAGTCATACCTTCGGTGCAGACACAGGCTCCGTCAGTGGGGGAGCAGGAGGCGTGGTTATGGCAGGAGCAGGTGGAGGTGCAGCTGGGGCCAAACAGACCAGGAGGACACAGGGTGGAGCAGTCTTCTCCCTGAGGACAAACACACACACACACACACACACACTTCAGACTTTACACACAAACAGGATCAGAGCGCAACATGGCCGCCGCCTGTAGGCTGTGTTTGTGTGTGTGTATGTGTGTGTGTTTGTGAGATACTCTCTGGTCTGGGTTGTGTGTGTGTGTGTGTGTGTGTGTGTGTGTGTGTGTATGTGTATGTGTGTGTGTTTGTGAGATATTCTCTAGTCTGTGCTGTGCGTCGCACAGGGACCCCAGATGGACTTTAGCCTGGGGGTAACTCTGGCCCCGTACAGCTCCTGTCAGAATCAGGGTAAAAAACACAGACGCCTGTCACAGTAACACAACCTGAAGAGTGACATACAACTGAAACAAATATACATGATTAAAGATGATAATAATAATAATAATAATAATAATAATAATAATAATAATAATAATAATAATAATAATAATATAATCAGCGCTTTTCCAGACCCAGAGTTTCTTTATAATTTGGTGCGTTCTTTATTCACTCTGAGGTGGTCAGATACTGAACTATCGTAGCCACAGCTGCCAATCTGCACCATGGTCCTCCCACCACACACACACCACATTCATACTAGTCAATGTGGGTGAAGTGTCTTGCCTAAGGACACAACAATTGGCGTCCCCCTGTGGCACCTGATTTTCTCAGTGGTCTTCTGTCCAAGTCCTGCCCAGGCCTGATCCTCCTGAGATCTGATGAGGTCAGACTCTGTCCGGCGCTTTGGCCACTGACACATCCAAAAAGCAGAATTATTCGCGGAATATTCCAGACGTACAATGAAGTTTAAAGTTGTTTTTGATCAAGACTGAGATTTAAAATGTCACAGAACAGAAGGATCCACAGGGGTCAGAGGTCAGAGCTACAGAGACACACAAACACAATATGTTTTCTTTAAAATTGTTTTAAGCAGATGTCTGACCCTCCACCAGTAAAGTTCCAGAGTGCAGCTTTAAGCCTGTCTCTTGTGGTCTGAGCCTGTCTCTTGGTCTCGGGGGTCTCAGGGGGGGGTCTGTGTTTCATCAGAGACTTTTCTCTCTCTCCAGCTGTGCTCCTCTCGGCTTAATCTGCCCTCCACCAGACTCCACCAGATTATGAATAATGTTCTTTGCTTTATTCCCTCCAGCAGCTCACCTGTGGGGGGGACTGTGTGTGTGTGTGTGTGTGTGTGTGTGTGTGTGTGTGTGTGCGGGGGGGGGCTCGGGGCCCGGGGCCCGGTGTAAAATCAGAGTGACAGCTCAGTGTGGAGATGACACACGCAGGTTTGAGAGGTGAAAAGAGAAACCTGAGAGCTGCAGATGCCTCTTCAGACCAACAGGGGGAGTGAGAGGTGAAAGGGCCCTGTATGGAGAGGTGCTGGTGATGACTATTACATTAACAAGGTGTGAAGGCGCTAGCAAGAAGCATGTACGTCACTGCAGGGTCCATGTCAGTGCAGCTGTTATTCACCACAGAAAAAGGTGAAAGGGCCCATTTTACACTCTATTCTAATCTCTGTTCTAATGCAGTTTCCTCATCACAAACACACATGGAGTTGTGTTTTGTTTCATTCACACATGTTTAACACACAAACAAGAAGTGCTCCACTGTGTTTTTAAACTCCATGCACCTTCACTAGAATCATCTGGATCATGGTTTAAAGCTTTCAGGAATCATTTTGTGTTCCCTTTCTTGGTTCAAATAAAAGTAAAACGTTTCATTAATTACCTCAGTCAACAAAAGTCCTAAAAACCGTTCTCTTCCACGTGGACCATGGCCATTTTCATCATGGAGCGTGAACCATCTCAGTCTGAAGGTGAGGCTCACACTGCTCTGCTCCAGCCTCTCATTATCACTTTGGTGATGACTTATTTAAAGACAGTGTGGTGGAGGTCTGGAGCTCTTCTTCTTAACTCCAGCCCCCCACATCACAGAGCTCCCCCGCCCCCTGCTGACTGCTCCCTCTGCTGACTGCTCCCCTTTCAAAGCAGCCCCTGACTGACAGGTGACACCATCATTTAGAGTTCCAATTAGCGGCTGCAGCCCGGGCTCCGGCTCTGGCCCTCTCCTCTCTCTGCACTGGGGACCCACTCTCTCATTATCATTTTGAACTGTCTTTAAACGCGGCAGACAGCGGCGGTGCCAGTGGACGCCGCCAGCTCCACACTTCTGAAAGCTCTCTCCTCCCCGTGCTCCACATGAAAGCGCTCGTCTGAGAATAAAATTTTTATCAATCGCTCGCAATAACCTTTGTTCTGGAGAAAATGACAGTTTCAAGATTGCCAACAAAAGCACTTGGGTTACAGTAGTTAAGGAGAGGTGGTTTTGGTCCGTGGAGCTCAGAGGAGGAGGAGGTGAGGCTATAACATCAGACATATAGAATTCGCTGATAGAATGACCGCGTGGACCAGGGCTGTTTCAGTGACCAGCTCAGACTCTCCACTCAGGCAGTCTCTCTCCCGGTCAGTCTCTCCTGGACGCTGTGCTTTGGGCGCAGGATCGTCTCATTACGTGACTGATTCAGATTCCTTGTGAAGGCAGAAGGGAAGAAGTGTGTTTGAGCGATATCATTATGAATCCACAGGCTACCAGTCCTCACGGAGCAGCACCTTCAGATCTGAGCCGAGCCACTCCACTCGGGCCTGTTACCGTCTTAATGTAATTGAGAGCTGTTTCACACACGGACGCAGCATTGATCAGGCCGCTCTCCGAGGAGACTACATGCAAATGGCAGCGCTAATTACCAATCACTCTTTAACACTTCATCTGTCTGCAGCGAGACGAGTCCACATTTGAAATTCAAGCCTCACAATGACCCGCTGAACTGATCTGATGAGACTGGAGCCTGCGCTCTGTATTAGTGTATTAGAAAATGTGTTTTCCCCAACAGAAAAAAAAAATCCCCCACAATGCATTCCTGTACAGTGTTTCATACAGTGAGCTCAGAGCGGAGGTGTGGAGCTGTGAGGGACAGCAGCAGAATAAGGAAACATGGAATCACTTGTCGCAGTCAAAAAGAGCATGTCCAATTACAGGAGCTAAATCAAGCGTGAGGGCCCCTGGCAGCTCCACGGCGCGTGCTCAGGCCCCCAGCGAGGCTCAGGCGTATCAAGGGCCCCTGTGGAAAAACCCTGTGCTCCAATCACACTCGTCACAGACATTTGGAGGTCCCCACTGTGAGCTAATGGTCACGTGCTAACGCTGAACACCGGCGACTGTGGGGAGGAGGTTTGTGAGGAGACGAGTCAGTACGAGGAAGTGATTCTGTTAAATTCAGTTAGTACAAGTGCAAGAGCTCTGAAAGGGCCCAAATCACACTATTCTCTGATCTTTCACAAACAGACCTGGAGTTGTGTCATAGACCGTAAAAAAAAAAAAAAAATAGACTGAGTGTGACGTCACCCACAGTGTTCAGCTCCAGTCAAATGAAGCTCACTGTGGCTAGTGGTTACAGGAGTAAATTTGGAGCCAGACTCTGTTATGAATAGGACTTTTTTCATCATGTAGAGCGGGTTCATACGAACAGTTTAAGACCAAAATGCCAAGCCTCACAGCAGCAGAGAGAGAGAGAGGAGCCACAATATTCCAATGGAGCCAGAGTCAGAAGAGCCGCAATGAACACTTCCTGGAGGGAAGCACGTTAGCTACGTCCTTTTATATAGTCATATATATATATATATATATATATATATATATATATATATATATATATATATATATATATATATATATATATATATATATATATATATATATATATATATATAATTTATAACAGTCTATGAGTTGTTTTGTTTAACACACAAACCCTGCAGATTTAACACAAACTGAAAACACTCTGTTCCACCTTGTGATGTCATCATGTGGTGATACAGGAAGTGCTCCACTGTGTTTTTAAACTCCACACACCTTCACTAGAATCATTTGGATCATTTCAGTCCTGGAATTGCCGATCTCTACTGAACTAAAGGTAAAAGGAGCTGTTCACTTGAAAACTACCACTTGATGACATCACAAGGTGGAACAGAGCGTTTGGAGCTTTGGAGATGTAGACAGACACACAGATATCACTCATCATTTCTTTTGTCTGAAACAGTAAAGGCAAAAATGAGGTGGAAATGGATCCAAGTACCACCCTGAAGGAAACAGCAAAATGAAAGAAGAATAATGGAATAAAACAGCACGAGTGTGGGTCTGTATCAGAGCAGGGCACAACCCGTCTGTGTGCCCTGTACCCGCCCCCTCTGCTGTACCCGCCCCCTCTGCCACTGTACACGCCCCTCTGCTGCTGTGGCAGAGGGCACTACAGAGGGCACTACAGAGGGCACATATTGGGCACAGCTTTCATTAGTTAAAGAGACACCATTATCTCATTTACATGTTTGGTTGGGCATTTTCTGTCCTAACGAGCTCCTCTCGTTTGTGTGTTTGAGGCCAGAATAATAAGAACTATAATTATAAAAAGGGTTTTTTATCACAATATTGAAAATAAACACTCTGAGCTCTGCCAAAGCGTCTGCGTCAGACTAAGGTCCACATCACAAAAGCAGAATGTTCACATCATTTGACTCTTTAAACATTAAAGTGACGGTTCACTGTGGGTTTTACTGTTGGCAGTTTGCATTGATATTTAACATTTATGGACAAACATAATGTACAGAATACATTTAGTGAGTCAGCACTTTCACTTTCCATGTGAACACTGTGTCTGAGACCTTCTGTTAACAACAGCGTGGCGGTAACGGTGAAGAAAAGAAGAAACAGCATGGCTGCTGTCAGTGTGCCGCTGCAGGTATGTGCTGCAGAGGTAAAGACATCGAAGTACTGGAAATGTGGAGTAACCCTAACCCTAACTCTGGAGACAAGGATGAGGTGAAGAAGGTGCAACGGCAGCTGAAGGTCCAGCTGAGGCAGGGCCAGGAGGCCTATGGGAGGAAACTGGAGGTTAAACTCCAACAGAGTAACTCCAGCGACGAGTGGAGGGGAATGAAGGCCATCACAGGTCTCTCAAAAACAAAGCAGCAGGACAAGGGCCCAGACAGATCAAACCTGCTCAATCTCTACACCTCCCAGACGCCCAGTCCACACCTCACCACAGACCACCCAGATGACCATTCATCAGCCCATCACCTCTGCTCCCACACCTACTCCCACCCCCACAAAGGAACCCAGCTCAGTGTCTTTGTCACCTGCGCAGGTGAAAAGGCAGTTGGAGAAAATTCACTATAACAAGTCTCCTGGACCAGACCAAGTCAGCCCCTGCGTGCTGAGGACATGTGCAGCTCAGCTCACTGGGATCTTTCACTTTCTCTACACACTGAGTCTGAAGCTTGAGAGGATCCCGGTGCTATGGAAGACCTCCTGCATTGTGCCTGTGCCCAAGAAGACTATTCCATCTGGACTTGATGATTTCAGACCAGTGGCTTTGACATCTCATGTCATGAAAGTGTTTGAGAGAGGTCCTGCCATCTGCAGAAGTTCTCTGATGACTCTGCAGTGGCAGGGTGTATCAGGGACAGGTGCTGGGACAGGTGCTGGGGTGTATCAGGGATGGACAGGAGCTGGAGTACAGGACACTGATTACAAACTTTGTGGGGTGGTCCCAGGCAAACCATCTGCTCCTGAACGTTGACAAGACCAAGGAACTGGTGATTGACTTTAGGAGAAAGAGGACACCTGTGGAGCCCATTACCATCCAGGGCCAGGACGTGGAAATAGTGGACTGCTACAAGTACCTTGGCGTACAGGTGAATAACAGACTTGACTGGAGGGACAACTGTAACACTGTCTACAAGAAGGGCATGAGCAGACTCTACTTCTTGAGAAAGCTCAGGTCTTTTAATGTGTGCAGCAAGTTACTGGAGATCTTCTCCCAGTCTGTGGAGGACATCACCCTGGACTTCACTGTGGTCTGTGCTCCCTACAACTGTACAACAACTCACCCACTGCACCAGACTATAGAGGGACAGATAATACTCCCTACAACTGTACAACAACTTAACCTTATGCCCTGTCAATCAGCAGAGTATTTACACTGTCGTTCTTGTCTCTTGTTTATAGCTGTGATTTTATAGTTTATTTTATATTTTATTACTTATTTTTCTATTTTATTTTGACTTGTACATTTACATTTATTTTTATAATTATGTCTCATTTGACACCTGTCTCTGTCTCTGTCCCTGTCTCTTGCTCTTTTTGCTACACCATCTGTTTTTGTTACCCTCCGTTATTATTTTATACTGTGATGTTTAAGCTGCTGTATCCAAATAATTTCCCTTGTGGATCAATAAAGTTTGTCTAAATCTAAGTCTAGAGTTTAACAACAACATCAAGAGGCTCCTAAATATATATAATACAAAAATATATAACACAATATATATAATACAACATATATAATATATATTCTAATGATGGTTTCAGGTTCTAGAATGTGATGATGTCATAGTCCCGGATGGAGAAGAGATACAACAATAGTATATGGGATTCAAACTGCCAACCTTCGGGTCAGTGGACAAACGCTCCAACACTTCCACCTGAGCTACTGTGGCCCCTGAGGTCCAAAAGGTAAACGCATGTGAACGAAACAAATCAGGTCCAGGTTTGTGATGAGGAAACATTAGAACAGTGTAATACTGGCCCTTAATACTGGCCCTTAATACTGGCCCTTAATACTGGCCCTTAATACGGGCCCTTAATACTGGCCCTTAATACTGGCTCTTAATACTGGCCCTTAATACTGGCCCTTAATACGGGCCCTTAATACTGGCCCTTAATACGGGCCCTTAATACTGGCCCTTAATACTGGCCCTTAATACGGGCCCTTAATACTGGCCCTTAATACTGGCTCTTAATACTGGCCCTTAATACTGGCTCTTAATACGGGCCCTTAATACGGGCCCTTAATACGGGCCCTTAATACTGGCCCTTAATAGGGGCCTTAATACTGGCCCTTAATACTGGCCCTTAATACGGGCCCTTAATACTGGCCCTTAATACTGGCCCTTAATACTGGCCCTTAATACTGGCCCTTAATACTGGCTCTTAATACTGGCCCTTAATACTGGCCCTTAATACGGGCCCTTAATACTGGCTCTTAATACTGGCTCTTAATACTGGCCCTTAATACTGGCCCTTAATACTGGCCCTTAATAGGGGCCTTAATACTGGCCCTTAATACTGGCCCTTAATACGGGCCCTTAATACTGGCCCTTAATACTGGCCCTTAATACGGGCCCTTAATACTATTAATTAAGTGTGAATTTTTGTCCGAGTCCCCGTGAAAAGTATAAACCAGGTTTCGTCTTCTGCGTGCGACACAAACAGAGCGGAGGTGCCCGCCGTGCCCACTCCATCTGACTGGCCCCCAGCTCTCTGTAATGGACCTGGCAGGGGCCCCAGCAGCCGGGCAGGACAGGTGCGCCAAATTAAGACACAGTCAATTCACCACAGCGCCCGCCGCAGGACACAGCCTGTTTCCACTCGAATGGGATGTTGGCACTGGTGCCCACTCTGCCCGCTGCCCTGTGACTTCAAATCCACACACACAAACACACACAAACACACACACAAACTCAAACACACACAAAGCCAAAGTGACTGGAGCTGCTGGGTTAATCTGACGTCTGTGAAACAGAAGTGATGTAAGTCGCTGTTGTGAGTCTGTGGAGCGCGTCGACAGAGCGGCCGCCGTGTTGGAGCTGGACACAGAATCAATTATCTTGTTTTATTGCATGTTCCATTTTCCTACTGTTCTTGAACTGTGCGTTGCAACACTGGAATTTCCCCACTGTGGGACTAATAAAGGCATATCTTATCTTATCTTATCTTATCTTAGAACATTCTCCAGAAGAATCATTCAGAGCGCCACCTACAGTCACGTTTCACTTCTCCACAGGTTCTGCACCAACACAAGCTGTGGATGTTTTATACAATAGAGCTGGTTTGAATGTTTAACGTTAAGCAATAAGATTTTTATAGAAAAAAATTTCCCCAGATTAAATATACAGAGCTGCTGTAGTGCGCCCTCAAGTGGCCTCTAATATACACTACACTTAACAGTTCATTTGCCTCAAAACAGATTTAATCAAATCATTTATGAACGATGAGGACTGAGATCAACGGTAACAACAGTTTCCTGCTACATATGTTTTGTTTTGTTATTTTAAATGTCTTTATTACCAATATAAAGCTTTATTTTGTGTCTTAACCACAGACTGTATAAAGAAGTGTTCTGAGTGTGACGTGACCCACGGCGTTCAGCTCCAGTCAAATGAAGCTCATCGAGGCTGCAGTTATAGGAGCGAATTTGGAATCGAGTTCCATATTTGGAACCAAATGCTGGTATCATGGCAACCAAAGAGCCAATCAGGAGCGAGACTGTTGAAGGTAACGCCCCTTTCCGCTCCGCTGGTTTAGCAGGGGGTGGAGGCTTAGCAACGCTGTCAATCAAACCTGTTGCTAATGCCAACGGAAGCGACCTCGGGGAAAGAAGGCGTCTGATTGGTCTGTTATTAATGTTCAGATCTTGATTTACGGAGAAAATGGCAAAATAAAAAACCCAGGATCAGGTAGAGCGGCTTCATTAGAACATTTTAGAACATTTTAGAACATTTTAGAACATTTTAGCTCAGAGCAGCAGTTACAGAGAGCGGGGCCACAGTTTTTCAATGTTCCATGGAGCTGGAAGTGCCCCATGCTCACTTCCTGTTTGGAACTATGATTGCTATGGTTTTAAAGGGAGGACAATGTGGCGAGGGGGCAGGGCTAAAATGGAAACGTATTTAAGATTTTTTAAGTATTTTAGATTTTAAGTATTTAAGATTCAAATATTTAAGTATTTAAGATAAGGTTCAGGGATCGATCTGAACTAAGCCGAGCGCACGAGGAAAACTGTGCAGAGGAAAGACAGGAGATGAATGCAGGGAATACAGAAGCTGTGGCAGGTGCAGAGGCAGGTGCTGCAGAGCGGAGCAGCAGAGCACAGCCACAGTGGTGATAATGTCCCATAGTCTCTGTCACAGAGCACACAGGAGGAAACCCTCTGCACTGTAATGAAACCGTTTGACTGCAGCTCCAAACTAAAGGAAATTGTGGTCGTTCCTAAGAACAAGATTCAAGTTTATCAGTGAGGAAGGTTACATGGATTATTAAAGTGACACTTGTATGAAAAATGCACAAACACAATAATTAAAGGCTGACAGCTCCTAATGGCTCCAGTGATTAAAGCTCTGCAGTGAAACATGTGAAAAACACGTTACAGAGACGTGATCCTGTGAGCTGCACACGGCTCTATAAGATTTAATATTATACCGAGATTTTCATTTACTTAATGATTCTATTATTTTATGATATATTCTGGATAGTGACCCCTGTACTTGAATAATTGTGAGACAGATAAGTTTAATGCCACACTGTGGAACATCCCAAACTATAGTTGTCAAAAGTATTGAAAATTAGATACCAAACGATGCTTAAACTAGTAGTGAAACTATAATACTGTATTACTCCGTGTGTTTTTCCTCGAGCTCTGATCAAACTCAGATGAAGAGTTCAAGAAAAGTCCAGTTTTTTCTGAAAAGTGAATCTTTTTCCAGGATTGATATGGAGGGGCAGGAGGAGCTGGGCAGGAGGAGCAGGAGGAGCAGGAGGAGCAGGAGGAGGTAGAGGGGCAGGAGGAGCTGGGCAGGAGGAGCACGAGGAGGTAGAGGAGCAGGAGGAGTTAGAGGAGGTGGAGGAGCAGGAGGAGGAGCAGGAGGAGGTAAATGAGCAGGATGAGTTAGAGGAGGTGGAGGAGCAGGAGGAGTTAGAGGAGGTGGAGGAGCAGGACGAGGTGTTCTTCACATGTTTCTGAGATGTTAAATTCTGTACAGTTCTGACAGTGAAAACTCCTCCCGTCTGACGGTGAAGATCTGAGCAGAAACCTCCAGGACCTAAAGCTCCAGGTGAATCCCTCAGATCACGATGAGCACAAAGCCCAAACCAACATGACTGAAAATCATTCATGTTTTTATTTGTTTCATTCATGAAAGACGAATACAAAATAATCATGTTGATCCAGATAAGAACTTTCCTCAGAGAATAAAGAATCAGGTGTTGATTTTTCACAAACGTCACAGTTAATAAATAAATGACACTGCACCAAAAAATATGTCAGGTTCATTTTAATATCAGGAGTTTCTACTCCAGTTCTGAATGTGTTAAAGATGATCTGAATCAATTCAAATCACCCTTAACATAATTACAATCTCAGAGACATGGATAAATGGGATAGAAGTACCGAGTTTAATTTATTTTAAAATTAAGGGTTGAAATGTTCTGTACAAATAGAGAGAAGAAGAAAGGAGGAGGCGTGGCTTTAAATATCGACAGGAACATGAAGTGTCGTATTGTAGAACGTGTGTCTGGAGGTGGATGAAGTTTTGGATATTTATATCACTGCAGAAATTACACGGCAAAAAAGGAAAAACATAATAGTAAACTGTGTTTACGCGACACTGGGATCTGACATGGATTTATTTAGCAAATAGATGGAAAAGTTCTTTAAGACTATAAAGGACGTTATAATATGTGGAGAATATAATACTGATTTATTAAAAAAACAACATAAATTTATGGAAGAATTTATGAATACAAGGTTCACCATGAGCTTGTATCCAGTAATTACAAGACAGACACAGAGCTCCTGTAACAGAAAACAGATTGTGTAATATTTGAATACACAAATGTGTTCTATTAATAAACCACTGATCATTGGCTCGTCGAGTCTGAATAATCAATAACGGCTCTGAAGCTGATTTAGCGGCTCATAACGGGGAATCTGTTTACGAAGAGGTCGATGTAAACACAGAACTCCCTCCTAGACAAATTTCTTTCCCTTAAGGATAAGAATTGTCCCATTAGGTGCATTAAGTGTAGATGACACAAAAACCCCATGAATAACAAAAGAGCTTTTAAACACATGCAGAAAGAAAAATGATTTATACAAGCAGCTTGTTAAGTATAAAAGAGGCAGAAATAAGGTATAAAACCAAAACAAATGAACTAGTATAAAGAGAGAAAGTATTACACTAAACTGCTAGACAGTAAAAGAAATGATATAAAAGGAATCTGGACTGTAGTGAAGACGGTCATTGGTTCTGATGTTATCCTGAGTATTTTGTTGAGAACAACATAACTATAAAGGACAAAGAGGAAAGTGTGGACGCTTTAATGTTTTTTTTGTTAATGTTGGACCGGAACTGACTAAAAAATTTACAATAGACAATGAGCCTCTCGGAAACTTAATAGGAGTGAATCCAAATTCAATGTTTCTCTTTCCTACTGATGAAAAGGAGGTCTTGGATATTATAAAAACAATAAAACTTCATGGGACGTTAATGACATTGACATGAGAAGTTTCCATAATGAGGCAGAAGAAATAACCAAACCGTTTACACTTATCTGCAGTTTATCTTTTGAGTCTGGACATTTTCCTGACCCAATGAAAACAGCCAAAGTTTCCCATTATTCAAATCGGAAAATAAACACTGTTTTACAAATGACCGGCCGGTCTCCCTCCTGCTACAGTTTTTCAAAATACTTGAACAATTATTTGGCACTGGACTTTGTGGTTTTATTGAAAAGCATCAAATATTATCTGATAGTCAAAACGGATTTGGACAAAACAGATCTCCCTTTATTGATTTAATGGAGGAAATTTCAAATGGCATTGAAAACTAACCCTAACTGAACAGTGTTGTGTGACGTGTTTCAGGGGATTGGAAATGTGCGCCGCGCTTTGCCTCATCTCCTCAAACCTCAAACCCCTCAAAACTAACTAGCCAACCAACCAACCAACCAATCAACCAACTAACTAACTAACCAACCAAACAACTAACCAACCAACCAACTAACTAACCGATTGACCGACTAACTAACTAACAACTTACTAACTAACCAAATAACCAACCGACCAACCGACCAACCAACCAACTAACTAACAGGAGGTGCGGGGGTGTTGTCAGTGCGCTGGAGACCAGAGGGATTCGCAGAGGGAATCGCAGAGGGAATCGCAGGGGCCACAGTGAGACCACTCTGATCCACTGCAAACTGCCCTTCGGCAAGACACTTAATCCAGCCTGTAGTTCAGAGTTTGAATGAGTCTGAGCGAATGCAGGAAATAAACGAACATCAGCCCCTGGTTCAGTCTGGACTTTACAGCCGAGGATCAGGTGAAGCACTTCCTGTTTGTGGCGTTTATTCTTGGCTTTAGTCTGTGACAACAGGTTTGGACGAGTCTCTCATTTGGTAGAATAATAAATATAATAAATATAAATTATAGTTTTACACAAATCAAGAAGCAGTTTGTGAAGAAAAGTTTCAAATGTAACACTTGATTTCACTTGAAGCAAAAAGTAAAATCTGAACTGGCTAAACTCGGAAAAAGAATTGTAATTTTACACTTTAAAGAGTGAAAGAGTGAAAGAGTGAAAGAGTGTGTCTGTACACCAGAAAAACACTTTCACTGTTTACGTACAATTATGATAAAGGAATCTGTATTTTGACCCTTTTATACTTGTTTTACTTTTTACTTCAGGAGCATTTTGTTTGTTTGAAAAATAAAACCCAGAGGCTGAACACAAAAAAAACATGATGTTACCGTGGAGACGTTAATTTAGAGCCGAGAGGTGAACGAGTGTGTGAGAGAGAGTGTGTCTGTGTGTGTGTGTGTCTGTGTGTGTGTCTAATCGATATTAAAACTGATATCGAAATCACAGGTATTGATCCTAAAGTCCCACTGACAGAACCAAGAAGAACCAAACAGAACAAAGCAGAACCTTCCCTGAATGTGTTTAGAACAATCTGGAGCTGATCAGAACAAGTATAAGAGCACAGAGACTAGTGTACACCCATGGACCAAACCAGGACTGAACCAGGATTAAACCAGGGATTACCTATAAAGACACATGGGAATAGAAAATAAAGTTCTTCCATTTAATGTGGAAAATCACAGGAGTTTGTCTAAACAAAGACATTTTTTATCATCAGAATCCCTTAGAGTGAAAATGGCATCTGTGGTGTTGTATTTTATATTTGAATCGGTGAGTTCAATAAGGGCCCAAATTCATGAGACTGTGTTTTACAGGAGAAGGTTTTCATCATTTTTCTCAGAATATTGCCATTGTCTTTGCATCATAACCTTGACAACTTTAGTACTTCACTGGAGGTAACAAATCACAAAATGGGGTGGTAAGGACATTTTTGTTTCTGGTGGGTAGCCAATCAAAGACAGCAGAGTTGGGCCCTTTTTGAATTAACCATTAAAAATTTACATAGAAAGGACAAAACATGTCATGTTTATTCAAAATGATGTTTATTTCAGAACTTTATATCATAGATAACTGTCAAAGTGGAGCGCCGCGCTCCTGAGGAGATCATCACCTACTGCCGCAGATTTACAGTGACGTAAATGGCAACACAGAAATCAGACAAGTGCTAAGTTTTACTTGCTACTGCAAGGGAGCCCTGAGACAAGCAACAGCCGCTGTTCATGTCTCCAGAGTCACAAAGGACGACCCATTATTGGGTCGGGATTATTATCAGTGGCCACCAGCTTATCTAGAAAAGCCTGTGCCTCTTCTGAAAGGTACCTAGCAAGTTTCTGTACGTCCTGAATTTTTGCAGCCTTGACCCCAAGCTGTTCAGTGTAGAGCGCTTGTTGTGGATAAGTAATAGCCCTGACATTAGGTTTTAATAGGCGAAACCTACTTGTGACTTCTGAAGACATGTTTACACTAACCTCCACATCATTTGTAAAGTTTGCCGAAACTCCAGGAGTTGGGCCTATTTTGATCTCACTGCATGAAAGAAGACTAATAAAATCACATTTAGGCATGGGAGTTGGGACCTTCTTGCACACAATGGAATGCATTTTTACCTTAAGATCATAAAACATGTCAAACCTAAATTTGAAAAATTTGAGGAGTTGGGCCCTTATTGGACTCACCGATTCATTTATATCTGTATTTTACATGTATGTCATATTTGTATTTTATGTTGTGAGTTCGGTGAATTCGGTGACAGCATCAGTCACTCTGCACCCCTAAAGTGCCGCCATGTTTGTAATGGGCGCCCGTCACTCACCGTGTATCCTGGCGCGCAGACGCAGGCGCCTGTCACTCACCATGTATCCTGGCGCGCAGACGCAGACGCCCGTCACAGAGTGGCAGTCGGCGCCGTTGGCACAGCTGCACGGCTCGGCGCACACGTCACCGTAGAAACCGGGAGGACACGTCTCATTACAGAACAGCCCCGTCCATCCAGACGCACAGGTACACTCTCCAGAGAGAGGGTGGCAGCTGCAAACGCACAAACACACACAGACACACACAGACGCACACAGACACACACAGACACACACAGACACACACAGACACACAAACACACACCAAACATCCATCTCAGAGATCATTACAGACACACAGTCTCTCCTCCTCTCCTCTCTCTCTCCTCTCCTCTCCTCTCGTCCACTCTCAGATAAAGCGTTCTTTCTTCTCCTCCTCTCCTCTCTCTCTCCTCTCCTCTCTTCTCGTCCACTCTCAGATAGCGTTCATTCTTTCTTCTCCTCCTCTCGCTGTAATTGGCCGGTGGATTCCAGTGGAATCGGAGCCTTAACTCTGAACGCAGCCGCTCAGAAAGTGTGAGTGAATCCAAGGTCACGATTAAAAGACTAAAGAAGACACGAGTGTGAGAGGAGGAGAGGAGAGGAGGAAGAGGAGAGAAGAGGAGGAGAGGAGAGGAGGAAGAGGAGGAGGAGAGGAGGAAGAGGAGGAGGAAGAGGAGAGAAGAGGAGGAGAGGAGAGGAGGAAGAGGAGAGAAGAGGAGGAGAGGAGAGAAGGAAGAGGAGGAGGAGAGGAGGAAGAGGAGAGAAGAGGAGGAGAGGAGAGGAGGAGAGGAGAGGAGGAAGAGGAGGAGAGGAGGAAGAGGAGAGATCACCTGTGATTGGACGTCTGTCTGTCCCTCTCACCTGTGATTGGACGTCCCTCTCACCTGTGATTGGACGTCTGCGTGTCCCTCTCACCTGAGCGTGTGGTCGCTGTCACAGGGACAGTATTTGTCACAGATGAGTCCGTAGAGACCGGCGGGACAGAATCTCTCCTGACAGTTGTGTCCTTTGAAGCCCGTCTCACACATGCAGGCCCCGGTGATGTGGTGGCACTTGGCTCCGTTCTCACACTGACACCTTTGGGTGCACTGGGGGCCGTAGGTGCCGACGGGGCAGTCCTCCTGGCACCTGCGCGGGGACAGCGGTGACAGGCACATTGTTAAAAACTGGAGATTTTTAGTAGCGGGCAAAGTTACCGCCCACATAACGTCCATTAGACCAACACGCGTCCTCCCCTCCCCGGGTTCAGACAGAAACAGAGACGAGGCGTCTCCTGCTGAAACTGTTACACCACCACAGTTCAGACGTCAAAGGAAACGCTGAAAAATGTCCCTGGTGCCAAAAGAACCGGTTAAAACGCCCAGATTCCACTGTGGTCCATGTTCTACTGACCTCCTCAAAAACACCTGGAGTTGTGTTTTGTTTCATTCACATGTTTAACACACAAACCTGCAGATTTAACACGAGTTCTTCTCTCAAACTGAAAACACTCTGTTCCACCTTGTGATGTCATCATGTGGTGATACAGGAAGTGCTCCACTGTGTTTTTAAACTCCACACACCTTCACTAGAATCATTCGGATCATTTCAGTCCTGGAATTGCTGATCTCTACTGAACTAAAGGTAAAAGGAGCTGTTCACTTGAAAACTACCACTTGATGACATCACAAGGTGGAACAGAGCGTTTGGAGCTTTGGAGATGTAGACAGACTAATAATAAAGAGTTCCTCAAACAAGTGAATGAAACAAACACAACTCCAGGTGTTTTTGAGGAGGAACATTGTTAGAACAGAGCTGTGTGGGCCCCTCTGTGTGTTCACTGAGTCCAGGGGCTTCAGTCCCTGGTGTCACTTAAACGGAACCAAATTTAACATTTTAAATTTCTTGGCTTCATGAGCACTCGGTCAAATGAGCCTCTGTCTCTCCCTCCCTCTGTCTCTCTGTTCTTCTGTTCTTCTGTTCTTCTGTTCCAGGTGAAGTTTCTCACACCTGGCAGATGTTCCAGACTGAAGTCTGTCTCCAGGGCAAACTAAACGATTACAAAGAGTCCAATCACATGATCAAATGGCTGCCGTGTGTTTTGTGTTTAAATGAGCGTTTTCAGATCTATCTGTTATTAGACCCTCTGTACCGACAGGTGAGGGCCGGCGCAGGCTCGGGGCGCCCCTGGCTGCTTAATTCACCTGCCACTGACAAAATGAATGAGGCCAATTTCACAAAATAATAAAGTAAAGACGAGGTCTTTAGGAGGAAGTCTTTTCATCCTGGACACAATAGTTTTAGTAGAACTAATAAAGACGAGAGCTCGGGGCCCCTGCAGCCGCTCGGGCCCCAACGAGACGTTAATACAAGCCCATTACTGATAATTAATGACCACGATCCAAACACCAATCAATGGACAGGCAGGACTCAGACCCCCACAGCCACAACCCAACCCCACATTCATTAAACATAAACACCACATTACACTGCATCTGCCCTGCCTCACACTCACTAATGGGCATTTGCTCCTGTCGCTCCTGTCGCTCCTCTGGGGGTGAAGCTTTGAGATCTTTCTCTTGTTTTGAAGCTTCTACATTCTTCTCATGTTAGAGCTCACCCTGCTGTGCTGCTGTCAAACACATAAAGACTAATACTAATGTGAGTCCTTCTAGAGAGACACGCCTCACTGCAGACCGAGGCCCCTGGGCCCCGGGGCTCCTGGGGGCCTGGACTCTGTCCCCAGGTTTGTTCTGTTTCACTTTGAGAAATTGAAACAGAACACAACTGAAAAAGAAAAGGAGATATGTGGCAACAAATAAAAGACAAATACAAAACCAGTGTTGAGTTTTTACGCTGAAGTGATCAGAGCCCTCACACATCAGCTGATAACGAACCAGATCCATTATTTATGAACCTTCAAACCCTGAAATGCTCTGCTTTAGTGGAGCTTTACTCACTGAAAATCAGGTTCAAAGTCAAAAATAATCTGTTGTCTGAATCATTACAGAATATGTTTAAAATGTGAAACAGCCAAAATGAGCTCAGAGCTACGGCCACATTTATACGAGAAAAGAAAATCAGAGAAAATATTATGACATTTGTGAAAGTGGTGGAGCCGGAACAGTCGTACAGAAGTGAAATCCTGAGTCTGCGCGGTGGGTCTTTGCTGCTGTTACTGTTTGAACAAAATGAAGCTCTGAGGAATAAAGGGACGACCCCTGACCTCTGACCCCTGACCTCTGACCTCTGCTCTGTCCTAATGTCGTCTCCACATCAAACACCTGGAGTTGTGTTTGTTTCATTCACATGTTTAACACACAAACCTGCAGATTTAACACGAGTTCTTCTCTCAAACTGAAAACACTCTGTTCCACCTTGTGATGTCATCATGTGGTGATACAGGAAGTGCGCCACTGTGTTTTTAAACTCCACACACCTTCACTAGAATCATTTGGATCATTTCAGTCCTGGAATTGCCGATCTCTACTGAACTAAAGGTAAAAGGAGCTGTTCACTTGAAAACTACCACTTGATGACATCACAAGGTGGAACAGAGCGTTTGGAGCTTTGGAGATGTGGACAGACTAATAATAAAGAGTTCCTCAAACATGTGAATGAAACAAACACAACTCCAGGTGTTTTTGAGGAGGAAACATCAGAACATGACTTAAACCTCACAGAGTTAATATTGTGTAATGTAAAACATTTACATTAGAATATTTTAAATGAAACACTGAAAATGCGTCAAACACATTTGAAAAAGTCTGAAATAAAAATGTCATTTTGAATAAACAAAGAGAATATCTCCGTGTGGAGGTGTGGGACGATCCCTCTCCATGAAATACTCAGAGCTTTGGCCTATTCAGTGAGAACAGCAGTGATCTCAGTGTGGTACCTGCGCCCGCTGAAGCCCGCCGCACACTGGCACTGCCCGCTCACGTGGTCACACACGCCGCCATTTCTGCACGAACAGTCTTTGCTGCAGTTGATGCCGTATTTACCCATGGGGCACGGCTGGGCGCACACAGAACCCTGGAGCAGAGACAGAGGGGGGCAGAGGGGCAAGAGACAGAGGAGAGGGAGTATTATAGGTACTGATGTCATCAACATTCTCTGGGGTGTGATGCTAACTTAGGGCATCTCTCTGTCTGAAGCTCTGACTCAAGTTAGTTTAATCTGATCTTTACTGTAACACAATCTGACCATAAAAACTCCAGCAGGTGAGATGATCTGAGCTGCTAAACACGTCCCTCTCAAAGAACATCACAGTCACAAGCTAGCATTAGCATTAGCATTAGCATTAGCCAACATGTGTGTAGAATCCCTCAGTCGTCCAGGTAGAATCCATAGCAAAAGGAGAAATTTGTCAACTGGACAGAGTTTATTTGGTTGAATACGTTTCGCAGCTCATCCAAGCTGGGATGAGACTATGGTTTCCTTTGATGTGACCTCTCTTTTCACTTGTATCCTACATCGGTAGCGGTGGAGGCAGCAAGGAGGAGACTACTGGAGGATACCAAGCTAGAAGAGAGAACCAAACTTTCACCCGACCAAATCTGCCAACTGCTGGAAATTTGTTTAAGTACCACCTATTTCCAGTTCAGAGGAAACTTCTACAGACAAATCCATGGCTGTGCCCTGGCCTCATATCCAGGACCTCCACCCACGCACTGGTATCGCTTTATTGATGATAATTTCTCAAAAATCTAAATTCAAGATTTGGAACCTTTTACTGCACATATCAATTCTGTAGATCCGAACATCAAATTCACACGTGAAGATCCCAAGGACAACACATTGGCGACTCCAGGTAGAGGTCTTCAGGAAGCCCACACACACCGACCAATATCTGCTTTTTGATTCACACCACCCACTGCAGCACAAACTTGGAGTCATTCGGACATTACAACACAGGGCCCAAGTGGTTCCTACAAGCGCAGAGGGAAAGGAGAAAGAAGAACAACACGTGGAGAAAGCCCTCTCCGTTTGTGGAGATCCTAAATGGGCTTTCAATAAAACGAAGAGAGCAAAGAAACAGGACAACAGAGAACCAGAGCCCAGGAGAAAGGGTGTAACTATTCCTTACCTGGCTGGAGTTTCCGAAAAACTACAGAGGATCTTCAGACAACATGAAATCCCAGTCTATTTCAAACCCACAAACACTTTAAGACAAAAACTGGTCCATCCTAAGGACAAAACACCGAGCCACAAACAAAGCAATGTGGTCTACTCCATTCAGTGTAGTGAAGACTGCAGGGGGCGCTACACTGGAGAAACAAAACAGCCACTTCACAAAAGGATGTATCAACACAGACGGGAAAACCAGGGTGGGCCGCAATCTGCCGTACATCTCCACCTAAAAGCCACAGGCCACTCCTTTGAGGACAGCGAGGTCCAGATCTTGGCCAGAGAAAAGAACTGGTTTGAGAGGAGGAGTTAAAGAGGCTATTTTTGTCAAGAAAGAGAATCCTTCCTTGAACAGAAATGGAGGTCTCAGACATCATTTGTCTCCATCTATAACTCTATCCTCAAACCTAAATCAAAACAAACAGAGAAAACAGTGGGACTAGCCAGGACATGTCCAGAGGTGTGAAAACACCATCATGGCCCTGAATGGTTCTGCTAACTACTCCCCCACTCCCACTCCATATTGAACAGACTCACCTGACTAACAGAAACTGTAAACAAATATGTGTGTCTCAGAGTCATTTCATTGTAGTTAGCGCCCCCTTCAGGCAGATATAAAGCAGTGTCCACCAGCATCTGACCAGAACTGAAGAAGCAGCTTGGATGAGCTGAGAAACGTATTCGACCAAATAAACTCTGTCCAGTTGACAAATTCAATTTCTCCTTTTGCTCATTAGCCAACAGTTTTTCAGTGAGTCGCTCTCACGTTTTAGTGTCAAATCAAACTCCTGAACAGGACCAACGCTCGCTCTGAGCACAGGCTCCTGTCACCTTCTTGTCTCCATGAAGATAAACAAGTTTAATGCCATACTGTGGAACATCCCAGGCAATGCGATCTCCATGGTGACAAGCAGGTGTGGGGACCGCAACCAGAAAAGCTACATAGAGTGCCTTTAATCAAAGCTACAAAACATCACGTACAGAACTTTGTGTTCAAAATAAACTAAACTAAACCATCAAACATTTCACAGAATTCAATGTAAAAGTTTCACACTATTTCTTTAATCAGGATGTGCGTTTCCCCTTAAACAGACACTGGGCTCATCAGGTCAAAACTCTCAGGTGAATATGTCTCTGATCATTTAGTATTATTAAGTATTTGTACTTTTAAGTTTTAGATTTCTGTGGATAAAAGGGGCTGAGTGATGAGTTCAGTGTTTTCTTTGTTTTAAATGTGCTTCTCCTGCAGGTGGAGCAGGTGGAGCAGGTTTATGGTTTGTCCGTCAGTGAAGGTAAAAGGTCCAGTGGAGCTCACAGTGATGTAATGAGGTGCTTAAGTTTATTCAGTGTAAATGATCTTTGTTCTGAGGAGAGTCTCTGCAGTGCTGCATTATTATTATTACAGGACTGACGCCTGAAGACACTGGAGCAGGACATGTCCACTCTGTTTCTCTGAGGGCAGTTCTGGACTTGAACTTCACTCAGTAATTCTTGGTTCATATTTATAATTGAACAGAAAGTATTGATCGGAGGTTCAGTGGGTCTGCAGGAAAAAAAACAAACAAATATTTAATTATGAATCCTCAAAACACTTTTCAAACGGTTCAACTTGTGGACTTTTCCTCATCCAATAGGAGCTTGGAGCTTTCCACAGACTGTTTATATAAATGGACATAGCTAACCTGCTAGCCGCTGCGTTCCAAACAGGAAGTGAGCATGGGCATGTTTCTGGCTCCATTGACTCTGGCTCCAGTTCACTTTCTATTGAAAAACCATCTCCCCTCTCTCTGTAACTGTAACTCAGGCCCCTCATTTTTAGCTTAAAATGTCCATATGAAGCTGCTCTACAGGATCCGGAGGGTTTTATTTCTCCATTTTGTCCCTAAATTAAAATATGAACATTAATAACAGACCAATCAGACGGTTTCTTTCCCGATTGGCTCTTTGGTTGCTATGATACTCATGGTTGGAATTCTAACTATGGAACTGGGATTCAGATTAGCCGCCATAACTGCTGGCCTCGATGAGCTTCATTTGGGGCTGAACACTGTGAGTCACGTCACACTCCCTCAGTTCACTCGTTCACAGTCTGAGGAGCTGCTCCACAGACTCTCGATTCTTCCCCAAATGTGAATTCACAAGTCGCCTCTTTGCCTCAGGCCAGAAAAATCCTTTTTAATCCCAAGAAAATAATTATCTGACAAATCAAAACTGCCCACATCACCGACACCACTGATCCATTGACGAAATGACTCAAAGCTTTCAGCGCAACACAATACAAATGAACACACACAGCAACACACAACAACACACAACAACACAAATGAATCTGGAGTTTTCCCTTTTAAAATAAACTCTGCAGCTCATTCTAGTCTCCTCTGTGTCTGTGCGTCCGTGCGTGTGTGTGTGTGTGTGTGTGTGTGTGTGTACCGTCCATCCGGCAGGACAGGAGCAGTCCCCGGTGATGTGGTGGCAGGTGCCTCCGTTCTGACAGGGGCAGCGGCGTTCACACTGGGGCCCGTGACTTCCAGAGGGACAACGCTCTCCACAACTGTAACACACAAACATACACAAAGATAACAATATACACACAACACAACACACACACACACACACACACACACACACGTATACAACATATACACATGATTTTAACAGGTCACCAAACTGACCCCTGTGAATTTTAAACCATGTTCTGATGTTCCTCCTCAAAAACACACCTGGAGTTGTGTTTGTTTCATTCACATGTTTGAGGAACTCTTTATTATTAGTCTGTCTACATCTCCAAAGCTCCAAACGCTCTGTTCCACCTTGTGATGTCATCAAGTGGTAGTTTTCAAGTGAACAGCTCCTTTTCCCTTTAGTTCAGTCGAGATCGGCAATTCCAGGACTGAAATGATCCAAATGATTCTAGTGAAGGTGTGTGGAGTTTAAAAACACAGTGGAGCACTTCCTGTATCACCACATGATGACATCACAAGGTGGAACAGAGTGTTTTCAGTTTGAGAGAAGAACTCATTTTAAATCTGCAAGTTTGTGTGTTAAACATGTGAATGAAACAAAACACAACTCCAGGTGTTTGTGACGAGGAAACGACATTAGGTCTGATATTGGTGAGACGTGAGCCCTTTAAACACAGACGGGTACTCACAACGCGCCCGTGTACCCTGGCGTGCACAGGCACTCGCCGGTCTCGTGGTCACAGGTGGCTCCGTTCAGACACTGACAGATGAGCTGGCAGCCTTTCCCGTAGTACCCGTGCTCACATTGCTCCTCGCAGCGCCACCCCTGGTAGCCGTCGGTACACGTGCAGGCTCCAGTGATGGGGTTACAGCGCCCCCTGTTGTGACACTGGCAGCGGTTGGTGCAGTGGGGCCCCCAGAAGTCCGCCTCACAGCCTGCGGGTCACAGACACGAGGAGGTCACAAACAAATGTGACTTACCCTTGAAAACATCTGAAATCATTTGTCAGGTGACAGGAGCGGAGCGGATCATTAATAGTGCACGCCCACACAAATGAATTCTGCACAAACATTATTCACCACAGGCTCAAGTATAGATCATGTCACCGCTGTGGAACTGTGGAAGTTTACAAAGGACACAAGTTTACACTGAGGCGCTGTTAGGACAAAACACTCACATTAAAACAACTGAAATGCATTATGTGAAGGGTCAAAGGTCAACTCAGTCTGTACGGACAAGGCACGAGGATGTGAAATACTGAGACTAACGCAGGAATTCTACTGGAGATAAAAAAGTATTAGGGGCAAATAACACATCAGACCTCAGAGGCTAAACAGAACCGGACCTGGTCAGGACTTGGATGGGAGATTTATTTTCTTTAACCATAAAACCCAAAAGCCGAACCTGCTCGTTTTGTTTTATAAATACAAAACCACCACATCAAAACTGAGATTAAACCCGGATCAGAAGAGGACTAAACCAGGTCTACATCAAAGATAAACAGGGACCAAACCAGAACTAAACCAAGACTTACTTTAGTTTAAACACAGATGTCAGCGTTAACGAACAGAAATGAAAACTTTCTTAATTGAGCAGAAGCAACAATGGCGACTGAACACAAGGCCAGGGACAGACTGCACCGTATTTCACCAACGCGAACATAAAAACTGCATGTTTTGGACAAGAATATTTTAGAATATATTAAAAATGAATGAGGACGACCACACTGCCCCCTAGGGGTTAGGGCTGGAGCATGGAGCAGTGCGCACACGTAAATTTCAGAAAATAGAATTCCACCAATTTTTTTATGCCTAGAAGAGCGTAGGCGCGAATCGCCATCAGGATCCACAGTGAGTACATCTGTTTAGTTGTGCGTTTGTGCGTTTACCATCAGCACAGTGTGTGTCTGGGGCAGTTCTGTGTCGTTTGAAGGAGCCCAGATTCAGAAAGATGTTCATTTGTGCTTTGAAATTTACTTTACTGTAAATCCTGGTGTTTGCCGTGATCAGCCTGAGCAGACGCAAACACAAGTCTGTTCAGCTGGTTTAGTTTCACTGTAGATCTGTGACAAGGTCTAAACGCGCTCAGTCACGTCCCTCTGAAGCCGCAGACGTCCCGCTGGAGCCGCAGACGTCCCGCTGGAGCCGCAGACGTCCCGCTGGAGCCGCAGACGTCCCTCTGGAGCCGCAGACGTCCCGCTGGAGCCGCAGACGTCCCGCTGGAGCCGCAGACGTCCCTCTGGAGCCGCAGACGTCCCGCTGGAGCCGCAGACGTCCCGCTGGAGCCGCAGACGTCCCGCTGGAGCCGCAGATGTCCCACTGGAGTGGCCGTCCTCGTGTGGTCGCCCGGCTGTGGTTTGGTGAGGGTTACTCACTGAGACAGACTCATGAAACAGAAAACGCTGCTGCTTCATAAAACATTTTCTCAATAGATTCAGATATTTCTCACAAAGTATTTTAGTTTTATTAAAGCATCTCTGAGTGTCTTTGTGACAACCATCACATGACCTCAGAGAAAATCAGACCTCTCGCTCGTCTCTGCAGACAATAAAGGTCAAAGGTCACGCAAACATGACATACAAAGAGTGTGCATGAACGAGCAGATAGAACATGGACTGTAGAGATGTATTCAGCTCTGAGCGCACACACACATAAAACACACACACACACACACACATAAAACACACACACAGAGGTCACGTGTACAGAAGAACAGAAGGACACAGATGGAGGGATGAAGTCTCCTCTTTTCGACACGTTCACACTGACTCCATTTGACAAACACATTTTACACTGTCCTCATTGAACTGCAGAATAATCTATAAACGACACTCATGATTCAGCCTCAGTACTGATACTCTGCAGTGACGTCGCGTTGGGGGAGTTCTACATGTATCTTTAATGGTAGAATGTTCAGCAGTTACCGTGGAGACACAACACACACATTAGCAAACATCGACAAAAAAGAAACTCAAGAAAAAATATAAAAGTGATTTCCCTGTGATCGGAGCGTTCATGGTCCTGTTCAGGAGTTTGATTTGACGCTAATGCTAATGCTAGCTTGTGACTGTCATGTGATTTAGAGAAACTTGTTTAACAGCTCAGATCAGCTCAGCTCTTTATGGTCAGATTGTGTTCAAATAAAACTCAGATTAAAGTCTAATAAAGCCTCAGACAGAGCAGAGCCTACAGTTAGCATCACGCCCCCATGCAGGGAATCATCTGAAAAGTATAAATACTGCACATTAGATCCTGTATTCATTTCCTGCCTTTTATTTTACATGTTATTGTGGTAGTGAATTCAGTTTAAAGGTGCACTGCTCTGTAACTGTCTGGAAAATTCCACAGTATGGCATTAAACTAGTATTTATTTCATCATGGCTGCTTTTGGTCAGAAATGCTTGAAAAAGTATGTATTTTTAGTGTGTGTAGACTCCCCACAGATCTGATCTGACCTGTGAACTATAGAGGTATATCGATATATAGGTTTAATGCCACACTGTGTGTATTTGTATCTCCATAGAAACCAGCAGGTGGCGGGCCCTTCATCAAAAATGTTACGCAATAAAATGAGATTCTCTGGAGCTTTTGCTGGAACTGGATCAGCTCGCCATCTCCTGGGGCGTTCATCTCTGATTTTTCTTAATTATTGGATTTGTTTCAAGTTTCTAAAACAGTTTCAGAGAAAATTATGAAAATTTTAATGAGCGAGAAAGTGTCGTCCAGTCACGAGTCTGATCAAAACAGAGCGTTTTATTATTTTATTATTTTATTATCTGATTAAAAATAAGAGAATAATTCACAACATCTTGATAACACTTCCTTTTTAACTCACTGTTTGTGGAGAGTCTGTGTGTTCACATTTTTATACTTTGGATTATTTTTTCATTTCAAATGAACAAAGATAATGAAGCTCCACAGCGCCCCTCTGGTTCAGGAAGTACATTCATTTACATTCATTTTCCCACAGACAAATTTCAAATATAAGAGTTCAAAAACATCGTGGAGGCTAAAAGCTACATGCTAACAGCTACAGGGTAACAGCTACATGCTAATTGCTACGTGCTAATTGCTACAGGCTAACTGCTACGTGCTAACCGTTACATGCTAACAGCTATGTGCTAACTGCTACATGCTAACTGCTACGTGCTAACAGTTACATGCTAACAGCTATGTGCTAACTGCTACATGCTAACTGCTACGTGCTAACAGTTACATGCTAACAGCTATGTGCTAACTGCTACATGCTAACTGCTACGTGCTAACGATTATCTTGTTAGTTTTGAAAATCGCATGTATAACATATATAGAGAGTATATACAGAGTATGTACAGAGTATATAGAGAGTATATACAGAGTATATACACAGTATATAGAGAGTATATACAGAGTATATAGAGAGTATATAGAGAGTATGTACAGAGTATATAGAGAGTATATACAGACTATATACACAGTATATAGAGCGTATATACAGAGTATATAGAGAGTATATAGAGTATGTACAGAGTATAGAGACTGAAGCATATGGTACATTGGTCTGTCAGCTGTGATTCTCTGTGTCTGACAAGATGCAGATTTCCGATAAAAGAACATCACAATTTATTCATTTCATATGTCTCCTCTAACGGCTCCTCTAACGGCTCCTCTGACGGCTCCTCTGACGGCTCCTCTGATGGCTCCTCTGACGGCTCAGCTCACTGAGATCATAGCACTACTCTCAGATCAGACTGTGTGTGTGCAGTGTGTGTGGAGTTCAGTTTGTGTGTAGAGTTCAGTTTGTGTGGAGTTCAGTTTGTGTGTAGAGTTCAGTTTGTGTGTAGAGTTCAGTTTGTGTGTGTAGAGTTCAGTTTGTGTGTGTAGAGTTCAGTTTGTGCGTGTGGAGTTCAGTGGGAGTCTAAGCGCGGTATTGAACGTGGAAGTGCAGTGTGTGTAATGGAGCAGGACTGATGAGTGTGTGTCTGTGTGTGTGTGTGTGTGTGAGGCCGGCCCCTGGAATGAGCCGTCCCCACTGTGTTGTACTATCGACAGTCTGGAGATTGGCCCATTCCAGGCGAGGATATGGAAATAACTGTGTGACATCACTAAGTGGTGCCTCAGGGGCAGATATAAAACACACAATTCCCAGTTTTCAGGCAGACGTGTGTTTAGAAAAACTCAATACATCCCATAAAGTGAAGCAGATAGGTGATCCTCAAGGTTAAACCAACAGCAGCTTTTATGTGGAGACCAATCAGGCGGCGGCGGGCGGCGGGCGGCGTTTCCTCCGGCGCTGGTAATTGTTCGTCAGAAGATGAGCCGCTGATTTAAGTGATTGCACACTCTTCCATCAGCACCACGAGAGCTGCTCACACTAACACAACCAGCTACACAAACACACACTCTGCATCGATCCACACGTCAACGCACAACACACACACAGGACACACATACACACAGAACACACACACAGGACACACACAGGACCCTCAGAACACACACACACAAAGAACACACACACAACACACACACACACACACACAGAACACACACAGTTGGAGTGTGTGTCTCGGAGCTGCAGTGTGTGTCTCTGGGCTGCAGTGTGTGTCTCGGAGCTGGAGTGTGTGTCTCGGAGCTGGAGTGTGTGTCTCGGAGCTGCAGTGTGTGTCTCGGAGCTGCAGTGTATGTCTAGGAGCTGCAGTGTGTGTCTCGGAGCTGCAGTGTGTGTCTCTGGGCTGCAGTGTGTGTTTCAGAGCTGCAGTGTGTGTCTCGGTCTCAGTGGGAGGTGATCAGCGCTGGCCTGGAGACGCTCAGATCTCAGTGATTGGTTTAATGTGCAGATGGACTGAGGTCTGGTGTGGACGGGTCCCACAGGTCTGAGCTCTGGTCTTCAGCCTGAGCGAGCGCATTAGAGCGGAGAACGCCGCTAATGAAGAACACGGCTCTTTGGGTCTGTAGCGTGAGCATGAGCGAGGACCCAGCTGGACTCTGTGAACAACAGGTCTGTCTCACATCAGCTCCTGAGCAAACATCTCCAAACATCTGAAGGTGACGTCAGAAAAGCAGAGCTGTGTCCAGCTGTGAGCGCTCAGAGCTGAGCCGCTCAGCACTGTTCCATCTGAAGTTTGAAAGTCTGCGATTGGCAGAGAGACACACAGAGAGCCGCCATTATCCTCCCGTCTCTGCACACGGCACTTCTGTCTCTGCACACGGCACTCCTCGCTCTGACAGTTTTTAACTGTGATTAAAGAGTCAGAGTTCATGATGAGCAGGGGCCAAACAAACAGCACAGAGCAGGGCCGTGTTTCAGAGCTGTTAAACAGAGGAGAGGGCCCCCGGGTCCCACAGGGGCCCCACAGCCCACACAGAGGCTAAGGTCACACGGCCCCTCACCACAGCTCCTCACACATAACCAGAGTGGAGAGGATAAACTCACACACAAGGTGCAGTCTAATCTCAGAGGAACAAACAGAGCAGGAGAGGAAAGAGAGGAGAGAGAGGAGAGAGAGGAGAGAGGAGAGGAGAGAGAGGAGAGAGAGGAGAGAGGGAGGAGAGAGGAGAGAGAGGAGAGAGGGAGGAGAGAGGAGAGGAGAGAGGAGAGAGGGAGGAGAGAGGAGAGAGAGGAGAGAGGGAGGAGAGAGGAGAGAGAGGAGAGAGGGAGGAGAGAGGAGAGGAGAGAGGAGAGAGAGGAGAGAGGGAGGAGAGAGGGAGGAGAGAGGAGAGAGGGAGGAGAGAGGAGAGAGGGAGGAGAGAGGAGAGAGAGGAGAGAGGGAGGAGAGAGGAGAGGAGAGAGAGGAGAGAGGGAGGAGAGAGGAGAGGAGAGAGGAGAGAGGGAGGAGAGAGGAGAGGAGAGAGAGGAGAGAGGGAGGAGAGAGGAGAGGAGAGAGGAGAGAGAGGAGAGAGGGAGGAGAGAGGAGAGGAGAGAGGAGAGAGAGGAGAGGAGAGAGGAGAGGAGAGAGAGGAGAGGAGAGAGAGGAGAGAGGGAGGAGAGAGGAGAGGAGAGAGGAGAGAGAAGAGAGGGAGGAGAGAGGAGAGGAGAGAGGAGAGGAGAGAGGAGAGAGAGGAGAGAGGAGAGAGGGAGGAGAGAGGAGAGGAGAGAGGGAGGAGAGAGGAGAGGAGAGAGGATAGAGGAGAGGAGAGAGGAGAGAGAGGAGAGAGGAGAGAGAGGAGAGAGGAAGGAGAGAGGAGAGAGGAGATGAGAGAGAGGAGGGGGAGAGAGGGAGGAGAGGGAGAAGAGAGGAGAGGGGGAGGAGAGAGCAGAGTGCAGGAGGAGAGAGGGAGCCAGAGGAGGTGACGTCCAGAGAAGAGCTCCGCTTTAACGTCCCTGAGAGGTTGAAGCTCAGATTAAACTGGAGCTCGGAGCAGCTGGCTCCACTCTCTCTCCTCTTGGCCCGGGCCGCCCTGTTTCTTCTTCTTCTCTGGAAAATGCTGCTGCGCTGAAAGCTGCCATAAGCTTCTCAAAGCTAAATGCAAAATGACGGCCTAAGACAAGCTCTTTAAACACAAACTGAATCTCCCACAACTCCGATGGCACTTCGGCTAATTCACACCTTATTTATTCAGCTCCAAAGCAGCTCAGACTCAGAGGAGCACAGACTTCACGTCCATAAAAATGATGCCGCTGTAGGAGCCAGGGGTGCCCGCTCTTAACTGGGCCCTGTATTATTGTGAGTGGAGACGCTGGCACCTCGTCTGTCGCCCACAGCCCCAGAGTCGGTGACAGTCTCATAACTATTATTAACACAGTGTTGACAGAATAAGAGCCGTGCACTCCTCACGTGAGGAGCAGGGCCCAGAGCTGAAGGAGACACAGAAACAAACAAACTCCAAACTGTATTTTTGGAATCCCTCAGAAAGGTGTACATGACCTGAGGAAATGACCAAAAGCTCGTCAGACTCCTGAGCTAACTGAGTTTTACAGTCGAATAAAACCAGAAAAGAGAAAAGAGCAAAAAAAAAAAAAAAAAAAAACACTTTAAAAGGAACTCATCCCGAGCCGTTTACTGAACATAAAATATAAGAGTCTTTTTTTACATTCACACGTCAGTAATCCTGATATTAACTCTTCTTCTCCCCATTTTGTGTTCATCTCTACAGATCCTCTGTGCTTTACCGACTCATTCTGACATTAACATCTGAGTAAAAATGTTTCAGCAGCTGCAGCCGATGCAGAAAATGGAGCAAAGTTCAGACAAAGTCCAGCTGTGGTTTAAAACACTGACCCCCAACTCTGACCAACTTACCCTCGTAAAACCACCAGCAGCATTTGCACCACCAGCAGCAGCATGTACACCACCACCAGCAGCATGTGCACCACCACCACCAGCAGCATGTGCACCACCACCAGCAGCATGTGCACCACCACCACCAGCAGCATGTGCACCACCACCACCATGTGCACCAGCACTAGCAACATGTGCAGCATGTGCACCACCACCACCAGCAGCATGTGCACCACCACCAGCAGCAGCAGCATGTGCACCACCACCACCATGTGCACCACCAGCAGCAGCATATGCACCAGCACCAGCAGCATGTGCACCAGCACCAGCAACATGTGCACTACCACACCACCATGTGCACCACCACTAGCAGCAGCATGTGCACCAGCAGCATGTGCACCACCACCAGCAACAGCATGTGCACCACCACCAGCAGCATGTGCACCACCACTAGCAGCAGCATGTGCACCACCACCAGCAGCATGTGCACCAGCAACAGCAACATGTGCACCAGCAGCATGTGCACCATCAGCATGTGCACCACCACCAGCAGCATGTGCACCAGCAGCAGCAACATATGCACCAGCAGCATGTGCACCAGCACCAGCAGCATGTGCACCAGCACCAGCAGTATGTGCACCACCGGCAGCAGCATGTGCACCACCAGCAGCAGCATGTGCACCAGCAGCATGTGCAGCAGCATGTGCAGCAGCAGCATGTGCACCACCAGCAGCAGCATGTGCAGCAGCATGTGCACCACCAGCAGCAGCATGTGCAGCAGCAGCATGTGCAGCAGCAGCAGCATGTGCAGCAGCAGCATGTGCACCACCAGCAGCAGCATGTGCACCAGTAGCATGTGCAGCAGCATGTGCAGCAGCAGCATGTGCAGCAGCAGCAGCAGCAGCATGTGCACCACCAGCAGCAGCATGTGCACCAGCAGCATGTGCAGCAGCATCAGCAGCAGCAGCAGCATGTGCAGCAGCATGTGCACCACCAGCAGCAGCATGTGCACCAGCAGCATGTGCAGCAGCATGTGCAGCAGCAGCATGTGCAGCAGCAGCAGCAGCATGTGCACCACCAGCAGCAGCATGTGCACCACCAGCAGCAGCATGTGGAGCAGCATGTGCACCACCAGCAGCAGCATGTGCAGCAGCAGGAGGCTTTGCTTGTACGCTTTGTTCTGTTTGTTTCTTTTGAGTTTTTGCTCATGAAGTTTGTTTTTTTCAGAACTAGTGCCTCTTCTTCTTCTTCTTGATGTTCTATTTGTGTTTTCATGACGCACTAATTAAATTTAACCATAATTAAACACTAATATTCAGAGTGAATATTCCTTGAATGTGCCTTGTAAGTGCCGTCAGGTGCAGTCTGGTGCGATCCTGTGTCTGAGGAGAAATCACTTTCACTCTGCTCCTGCTGAGGTTTTGTTCTTCTTCTGACAGATCTGAACTTTTAAATGAGTCTTTATCGTGAGAATTAACACCAGCACAATGTGAGCGCCTCTTTATACGGCCTCTACTTTATACACTCTAAATGACTAAATGAGGCTTTTTCAAAGGAACAAAGCAGCTGTTGTGTGGAACGCGGCGCTGACACGAGCCTATGGAAAACCCTCTTCACTCTGAGCTTTTGTAATGGCGGTAACTCAGTAAGAGCCGGCTCCCTCCATGGCTCCTCCTCAGGCCTCTCGCTCCATCTCCATGGCACAGACGCTCACACCGTCCACTGTATAGAAATGGACATAGCCTGTTTATATAAATGGACACAGCTAATGCGTTAGCCGCCGCTTTCCAAACAGGAAGTGAGCATGGCGGCTCTTCCGGCTCCTTCTGACTCTGGTTCCAATTGACTTCTATTGGAATATTGTGGCTCTTCTCTCTGTTCCTGCTGTGGCCTCAGCATTTTGGTCTTAAATGTTCTTCTGAAGCTGCTCTACATGATCCTGGGGTTTTTATTTTGCTGTTTTATTCCTCAAAAAATAATATAGATAATATAAATAAAGCCTGGATCCAGATTCGCTCCTGTGACCATGAGCTTCATTTGACTGGAGCCGAACGCTGTGGTGACGTCACACTCAGTCCGCTTCTTTATACATCTACATTTATGTATACACTTCTTTATACATTTACATTCTATATCCTCTTCTATATCCTCTTCTTTAAACAGTCTGTGGCTCACACAGACACGAGCCGTGTGAGCTAAAAGTGAAACTGCACTCTTAAGTTCAGCACTTGTGAAGCTCGTCTGGGGCCCGTGGAGAGGAGAGTGTCTGACAAAATGCAGATCTCAATATTTGGAGGATAATAATGTAAATAATGTAAATAATGTAGATTCCATCAGAAATGTGTTGAAACTGAATCCTGTAAATGTTTTAAAGCACTACACGTTTCTGTCCTCTTTATTTTATATAAATACATATACACATTGCAGCTTTTTGTTCGAGATCTTACTGCTTTGCCTGAAATGTTCCACAGTATGACATTACACTTATATGTTTCATTTATTCAATTAGAGGTGTTTATATTGCTAAAAATACTTTTATTAGTGTGAGCAGAGTCTCCTCTCAGCAGATCTGACTTGTTTCTATGCAGTCAGATGAGTTTAATGCCATACTGTGGAACATATCGGACAAAGGAACAATTAAATGAACATCTAACCACAAGTACGACACCGTTGCACCAATGCAGTTTGGTTTTCGTAGTCACCGTCCCACAGAGTCTGCAAATTGTTTTTTTGTTGAAAATGTCAAAAGTCTTCTTGACAAACATGCAGATGTGGGAGCAGTATTCCTAGACTTTAAGACCCTAACCCTCACCCTAACTCTTTTGACAGGGTAAATCACCAGATTCTTTTATCTAAATTATCCCATTTTAATTTATCTAAAGAGGCTTTGCATTGGTTTGAATCTTATTTGTCCCACAGACAATGTGTTTCCCTCTGGCTTTAAATCGCCCTACCTTCACTGTCCAACAGGGGTCCCCCAAGGTAGCATTTTAGGACCTATTTTCTTTAGTCTATATATCAATGATCTTCTGGAACTGTGTTCAAATGTCAATGTCTAGCTGTAGCTGATGATGCTGTGAACTTTACACATGCCAAAACTGTACAAGAAGCTTCAGAAAAGTGAACATCAGTCACGACTCGTCCAAAAGTACGTCAAAACCTCACTATACCAATATCACAATAATTCAATATAAAGAAAACTGTCTGCATGATGTTCAGTAAAAAACCAACGGAGTTACAGAAGTCCAACGTCTTTCTGGACGGCGTGGAACTCAGACTCGTCAAAGAGTTTAAACACCTGGGACTGACGTTGGACCGACATTGACATTTAAGAAACTCATGAAGCGCCTCACAAAAACTGTTAATTTTAACTTAGTGAATTTTAAAATTCTGTTTAAAATTCTTTATGACTCTATACACAGCACAAATGTTTGTCTCTGTTGTCTCAGAGAATTAACCACATGGAACAACACTCAAACCAGCTGAATTATTTTTTAAAAAAGCTGTAAAAATATTGGACAAGAAACATTCTCAGTTCACCACTGCAGTATTTTAGATAAGAACAACCTGCTTAATTTTTATAATTTTGCTCATTTCAAATTTGGATGTTTTGTATATAAAGTTTTGCCCCTCCTCCATTACAGGATTTTATTAAAACAAAGACTGTGGGTCCACGGTCCGGGGGAACTGTGAGTCCCACACAGATGCACAACATTCAGACAAAGTGTGTCTCAGTCAGAGGCACTAAGTTCTGGAACATTCTCCTAGTATCAATAAGAGAAACTCCAACACTGACACTTTCAAATCCCACCTGAAACAGACTAAAGGAAAACCAGACCTGTGAAAACTTTTAGTGTTTAACTGTTGCTTTTGTCACTTGTTTTTGTTTTTCTGTGGCGTTGCCTGCCGAGGGACGACAGATGGAAATTAACATTTTTGCTATAATCATATTTACACTGCAGTGTTATAGATGATCATCAATATGAACTGTCCCTATTAAATAAAAGAATAAAGCAGTAACAGCAGGTCATGGTAACGCTCACGTGGACAAAGACTCCACCAGCTGAGCTTCTGTCGCCCCAGGATCAGGAAGCATTTCCCCACCATAGAGTTCCACCTTTAACTTTGTATGAACACTGTACTTTATATTCTGACACCGTGCGTGTCCGAAGCACACGCCTGTATTAGATCATCTCTGGTTGATTCCACAGCTCTCCTCCCTGAACCTGAAGCTCCAAAGCCGCTGTCACCTCCTCCGCTGTGTTTATTAATGCGCCCGGCGGCCGTGACAAGCACATGATTTAAGCACAGAACATCCTCTTGACAAATGGAGTTCTAAATATACATAGGAAACGATGAGAGTGGTGAGGCAGGACTGCTGAATCGTAATCCCAGAGGCGTGGGCGTGGCTGTGGGCGTGGCTGTGGGCGTGGCCTGGAGCATGATTCATTTCACCCGCTGCACTGTGAGCCTCTCCTCAGGGACAGAGACGGGCACAGTGACCCGCTCATGTGACCTCTGCCTCTGTGTGCGGTCGTGTGACCTCTGCCTCTGCGCGCGGTCGTGTGACCTCTGCCTCTGCGCGCGGTCGTGTGACCTCTGCCTCTGTGTGCGGTCGTGTGACCTCTGCCTCTGCGCGTGGTCGTGTGACCTCTGCCTCTGCGTGCGGTCGTGTGACCTCTGCCTCTGCGCGCGGTCGTGTGACCTCTGCCTCTGCGCGCGGTCGTGTGACCTCTGCCTCTGTGTGCGGTCGTGTGACCTCTGCCTCTGCACGCGGTCGTGTGACCTCTGCCTCTGCACGCGGTCGTGTGACCTCTGCACGCGGTCGTGTGACCTCTGCCTCTGTGTGCGGTCGTGTGACCTCTGCCTCTGTGTGCGGTCGTGTGACCTCTGCCTCTGCGCGCGGTCGTGTGACCTCTGCCTCTGTGTGTGGTCGTGTGACCTCTGCCTCTGCACGCGGTCGTGTGACCTCTGCCTCTGTGTGCGGTCATGTGACCTCTGCACGCGGTCGTGTGACCTCTACCTCTGCGTGCGGTCATGTGACCTCTGCACGCGGTCGTGTGACCTCTACCTCTGCACGCGGTCGTGTGACCTCTACCTCTGCGTGCGGTCATGTGACCTCTGCACGCGGTCGTGTGACCTCTACCTCTGCACGCGGTCGTGTGACCTCTGCCTCTGTGTGCGGTCATGTGACCTCTGCACGCGGTCGTGTGACCTCTACCTCTGCACGCGGTCGTGTGACCTCTGCCTCTGTGTGCGGTCATGTGACCTCTGCACGCGGTCGTGTGACCTCTGCTTCAGGAACGGGATGTGCTACCAGAGTTTTAGCGAGAACTTAAACACCAAGGCATTATGGGATTATTACGTGTGACATCATTGGGGTTATTTTGATCCGAATGAGTTCTACTGAGAAAAACTGCAGAAAGTGATCATGTCATCAACTTTCCCTGTGAGAGTGATGCTAACTGTGGGCACTGCTCTGTCTGAAGCCTGTTAGACTTTAATCTGACCAACAGTTTTTCAGTGAGTTTCACCTTTAGTGAAAATCAAACTCCTGAACAGGACCATGAATGCTCTGATCACAGGAACATGAAAATGTGCTCTGGGATTTTTTTCTTGTGTTTTCAGACAAACTTAAAATTATTTTGGAAGTTTTGCTAATGTATGCATTGTGTCTCCATGGTAACTGCTGAACTTCCCACCATAAAGATTCATGTAGAACACTCCCAGCATGATGTCACTGCAACAATAGGACCTGTTTGAACCTCCTGATGAGTTAAAGCTGATTTTCACTGGAAAAGAGGAAGCACGTTTTTAATCTGCCCAACTCCACCTCACTAAATCTCACCGAGCACTCGGGCGCGTCTTCAGAGCTGATTTTTCAGACACAAATCAGTCGATCAGAGAATCAGACAGAATCAGAGCCGACGATGGCGCTTACCTTCAGTTTGAACAGAAATAAAAAGACTTTATTATTATCAGCCATAGAAGACATGCAGCGACCTCCGTCACAAAGAGCTACTTTTACAAGAAACTCTAAAATACACAAAAAGCTAAAAGACAAAAACACAGTAAATCCATCAGTGGAAGTCATTTTTCAAAAACAAATGTTTGTTATGACGTTTTTATTTCTAGGCCGTGTTTATAATTAGATCATTTATGTCTAAGAATCTTCATCCATAAATTCAGGACACATCAGTACGTTTCCTCCAAACTCAGATCCTCAGACTGTGTGAGAGTGTGTGTGTGTGTGTGTGTGCACAGACACCAGGTGGTGCTAAAGCACCTGCCCCTTTGCCCTCTGTACAAAAAGTCCCCTTTTGAAAGTTCTTTTTTCTCACATTGTTCTGTGGTTCATGGCGACATGATCATCTAGAAATGTGGGGCAATTAAAAGTGTGTGATATTAATGCCTCAATGACGATGGTCGAACCTCGGATTCAGGAGGAGCAGTGTGGTTTTCGTCCCGGCTGCAGAACACTGGACCAGCTCTAGACTCTCCATCGGGTGCTCGAGGGTTCATGGGAGTTTGTCCAACCAGTCCACATGTGCTTTGTGGATCTGGAGAAGGCATTCGACCGTGTCCCTCGTAGGATCCTGTGGGGGGCGCTCTGGGAGTATGGGGTCCGGGGCCCTTTGTTAAGGACTGTCCGGTCCCTATATGACCGGAGCAGAAGCTGCGTTCACATTGCCGGCAGTAAGTTGGACATGTTTCTGGTGTATGTTGGACTCCTCCAGGGCTGCCCTTTGTCACCAGTTCTGTTCATTATATTTATGGACACAATTTCTAGGTGCAGTCAGGGGCCGGAGGGGATCTGGTTTGGGGACGACAGGATCTCAACTCTGCTGTTTGCAGATGATGTTCTCCTGATGGCTTCATCAGACCAGGACCTCCAATGTGCACTGGGGCAGTTTGCAGCGGAGTGTGAAGCGGCTGGGATGAAGATCAGCCTCTCCAAATCCGAGGCCATGGTTCTTGACTGGAAAAAGGTGGCGCCCTCTCCAGGTGGGTGGAGAATCCCTGCCTCAAGTGGAGGAGTTCAAGTATCTCGGGGTCTTGTTCACGAGTGAGGGGAGGATGGAGCGTGAGATTGACAGGCGGATCAGCGTTGGCAGTGATGTGGTCGCTGTATCGGACCGTTGTGGTGAAGAGGAGCTGAGCCGAAAGGCAAAGCTCTGGATTTACCGTCAGTCTATGTTCCTCCCCTCACCTATGGTCATGAGCTTTGGGGAATGACCGAAAGGACAAGATCGCGGATACAAGTGGCTGAAATGAGTTTCCTCCACAGAGTGGCTGGGCGCTCCCTTAGAGATAGGGTGAGGAGCTCAGTCACACGGGAGGAGATCGGAGTAAAGCTTCTGCTCCTCCACGTTGAGCAGCTGAGGGGAGGGCATCTGTTCTGAATGCCTCTTGGACGCCTCCCTCAGGAGGTGTTCTGGGCATGTCCCACCGGGAGGAGGCCCCGGGGAAGACCCAGGACATGTTGGAGGGACTATGTCTCTGGTCTGGCCTGGGAACACCTTGGAGTCCCCCCGGAGGAGCTGGAGGAAGTGTCTGAGAGTCTCTGCTTAGACTGTTGCCCCCGCGACCCGACCCAGGATAAAGCGGAAAAAAATGAATGGATGGATAATAATTCCTCTTCACCGTGAACGCTCAGAGCAAACACAAACTGAGGCGCGCTGCAGCAGCACAGCAGTGGAGCAAAGATTAGGTATCCGGGCTCTTTGAGTGTAGTACACGGCCCACAGACACCGCCTTCCTTGCCCCACCAGCAGGAAACACGTGAATCGAGTGGAGTATTGTTTGCCCCCTAAGCCGTACCTGTATTTATTTGTCTCTGTAGTGAAGTGTCCCGTCTCCACTGCACCAAACAGCTGAGCATAAATTAGCCGACTGCTCCCCTGCTACTACAGAAACGCAACCCCAAATCAATAACAGATGACGTGACGACCACCGGAACTAATGTCAGCAGAGTCTGTGAATCTATCAGTTTACTTAAGATGAATATTTACTATTGTGTAGGTTTACATTAGCCAACTTAATTAACACAATTATTTGCTAAATAACAAACAGGCAGTTCCCAATTGTCTGCGGAAAAATACCCTTCTGCCTTGTTGTAATGTCACCAGCAGTCTTATTCAGACTTTTGGTTTGTTGTTATTTACTAATTGCAGCTTAATGCCTAGAAAGGAGAGGCTAAAAAAGTAAAGCGAAAAGGAGCTACAGCAGGAAGCCCAGGGAAGCAGCTCTGCTCTCCTGGATGAACGCAAAGCCAAATTTAAAATGAAATGTAAGAGTCAAGACCAGAGTCATGTTAAGTGTTTAGGGCTTTTTAAAGTTCAGATTTTAATGCTGAACTGTTGCTCTAATTTTATTGAAATATTTTAAAAGCTGTCCACGTTTTATTTTGAATTACACAAAGTGGTTTGGTGGTACTAAATCAGGCATTAAGCTATAATAGCTATTATTTTGTACCAACCATAAGTTATTCCTGTTGTAATGTTGTATTATCTTAAGAGGCTATATTAAAACTTTAAAATAGGTTATTATTAAAGCGATTATTATTCTATTATAGGCAATTACTGCAGGGAAGCAGCTCTAGACCATTGCCCAGCAGATGAGGGAGATAAAGAAACAGATGAAGCAGAGTCCAAAGCAGCAACAGGTTCAAGTTACAGAAACAGAAACAGAAACAGTGCTCTCTGAAGACCTGACCTGAAGTGCCATGACCTCCTGCTTGTCATAGAGAAAGACACAGAGATAAATCACAGTGAGGTCATCAGATCTTTAGAGATGTGGCCCTGAGGAGGACGCGACTTTAGACGCGACTTTAGAGACGTGGCCCTGAGGAGGACGCGACTTTAGACGCGACTTTAGAGACGTGGCCCTGAGGAGGACGCGACTTTAGAGACGTGGCCCTGAGGAGGACGCGGATTTAGAGACGTGGCCCTGAGGAGGACGCGGCTTTAGAGATGCATTTGGAGCCAGGTCCGCTTTAGGAGATTTACAGACAAAATAGTGAAACAAAACCCCAGGATCCCGTAGGATGAGTTAATACAAATATTTAAGGCCAAAACGAGGATCCGGTTCCTGTTTGTAACGCAAGGGTTCGCGGGTGAGCTCGGTCCATTATATCTCCAGTCTGTGTGTGAAAATGGTTTTGGTTCTGTTGGGTCGTTACAGCAGCTCTGTCCCTGTCGGCTCAGCTTCAGTTTATCAGTTGAACAAATCCTCCAACACCACCACACTGTTCTGGTATATACAGAATATAATAAGGAGCAAATGAAAACAGTGTCACGAATCACGAATCATGAATCACGAATCTTCTGCCGTTGTGTTTTCTTAAAGGGCCTGTACCCGATTATTTCCCAGTGTTTTTAGAGCGTTGTCCCCAGTGCACGTGTGCTGTCTGTATCTAATTAGAAAGCATTTTATTCTCCAGTAATCAGGAAATACACGTTAGCATGCTAGTTGTTGTTAGCTCTACCGACACAGCTAACTCCGCTCTGGTCTGTGACAGTTGTGTTCTTCTAAACTCATCGTGGTGAAGATTGAAGATGCTCTGAATGCAGAAGGTAAGTGAGGAGGAACTCTGGACTTCTGCAAACTGTTTTAAATGAACGAGTTCTGTTTTTCACATTTTTAAGACGTAAAAAATCACATACTGCACCTTTAAGAAAATACTCCTGCTAAATCTTTGCTGTGATTGGACGTTTCCAGTGAGTCCAAGATGAATGTCCCTCTGCGGGCTATAAGTTCACTATTAGTGAATCTGGAGCACGGCTCTGAGCCAGCTCCATTTGGACAAAATGAGAGTTCCAACTGTTTTAAAAAATGAGAGGCCAGTTCTTCCTGTGACCTTGCTCCAACAGCGCCCCCTACAGGAGCCACATGTTCAAATGCCTGCAGCATTTGAAGGAGGACAGTTCTGGGTCTGTGGACGGGCTCAGGAGCAGGACCTGCAGCTCCTCAGCTCCGTCTCACAGTCGAGTTTGGGTCAATCATGAATCAGAGTTTCACAGAAAACAGAACAGATTTGTACGTCTAAATATTCTGTTTAATCTGTTTTTCCTGGACTAAAACATCCGACACAGGAAAACTTCTGTTATAATCCAGGATCAAACCGGCCCCTCGAACAAAGATCCTTCTGTCCAGCTCAAAGAAGAAAAGAAAAAATGCAACGCTGACGAAGTCCAAACTGGACTTAGATTCTGATTCTGATGAAGGTTTTTTTTTGAGATTTGCAGAATTCAAATCTAAAGTCAAATGTCAAAAATTAAATATATTTAAAACTTTGAACAAAATGAATTTGTTCAATTTCTGTGATCCACAAAAATCACATTATCAATATTGATTTTTTATTACATTTGTGTGAGTGTGTGTGTGTGTGTGTGTGTGTGCGTGTGTGTGTGTGTTTGTGGACAGATGTGTGTTTCTCTCTAAACCTGATCTAAAGTTGTGTTTTGGCGCTCAGAAGATTTCGCTGCATTTTCCCTTTTTTCACCAAGAGTCAAACTCAGATTAAAACAACTCTCCTCAGAGTAAAACGCGTCTTCATTGAGCTTCAGCCACGTTGGCAAAAAGAAGCAGGTTTAAAATCAAAATGAAACGTAATTTTCAAACCAAGGCTCAAGGTGAAACGGCACTTTAAAGTTTTCAGCCTTCGTTTGTGAGAGGCAACGCTCCCCTCAGAATTTAAAGAGAAAAGAAGTGATCTGACGGAGTGAGACGTCACCCACAGCTCCAGTCAAATGAAGCTCACTGAGGCCAGCTGGGGCAAATTTTATGAAATAAAAACCCCAGGGTCATGTAGAGGGTCAAAGGTCAAAGGTCAGAGTGAGGAGCCTGACAGCAGCAGGTACAGAGAGAGGGGCCACGCTTTATACACACAAACTGAACTGGAGCCAGAGTCTGTGGAGCCCAGTCATCCTCCTCTCCTCCTCTACCTTTCTCTCCTCTTCCTTTGCCTCTCTCTCTCCTCTCCTCCTCTCTTTCCTCTCTCTCCTCTGCCTGTCTCTCTCCTCCTCTCCTCTCCCTCTCTCTCTCCACTCTCTCCTCTCTCTCCCCTCTCCTCCTCCTCTTCTCTCCTCTCCTCTCCTCCTCTTCTCTCCTCTCCTCCTCCTCCCCTCCTCTCTCTCCTCTCCTTCTCGTCTCCTCCTCTCCTCTCCTTCTCTTTTCTTTTCTTCTCTCCTCTCCTCCTCTTCTCTCTTCTCTTTTCACTTTCACAAAGTCCTACTGATAAAAATAAATAAATTTGACTTTCTTTTCACACATCGATTTCCTGTTCTGTGTCAATAATCGCAATGAGGTGAAGAGTGAGGCCGAGGGACAGAGGACAGAGAGGGACAGGGGCAGAGTGAGGCCGAGGGACAGAGGGGGACAGGGACAAAGGAGGACAGAGGACAGAGGGGGACAGGGACAGAGGGGGACAGGGACAAAGGAAGACAGAGGACAGAGGGGGACAGAGGACAGAGCGGGACAGGGATAAAGTGAGGGCGAGGGACAGAGGACAGAGCGGGACAGGGACAGAGGGGGACAGGGGCAGAGTGAGGCCGAGGGACAGAGGGGGACAGGGACAGAGGGGGACAGAGGACAGAGCGGGAGAGAGGACAGAGGGGGACAGGGACAAAGGAGGACAGAGGGGGACAGAGGACAGAGCGGGACAGGGACAGAGTGAGGCCGAGGGACAGAGGACAGAGGAGGACAGGGACAGAGGGGGACAGAGGCCAGAGCGGGACGGGGCAGAGGGGGACAGAGGACAGAGGATAGCGGGGGACAGAGGACAGAGTGAGGCAGAGGGACAGAGTGAGGCAGAGGGACAGAGGACAGAGCGGGATAGGGACAGAGGACAGCGGGGGACAGATACATGGAAGGACACATGGGAATAGAAAAGAAAGTATCATTTAATGAGGAAAATCATATTCTGTTGTCTAAAAGTGTTTTTTTTTTTTTAAATCAGAATCAATATGGAGTGAAACGCTGGTCTCTGTTATTTTATGTTCTCAGAGTCTGCAGAGGAGCACGAGCTACAGCACAAACTGCAAATGTAATAAAAGTCTTATTTCCTGTACTTTATTTGAATTTATATCATAATATCCTCAGGTCCCTCATGAAGAAAAGGGCTGGAGTCTTTCAAAACTTATTTCAGCTCATCATGTTTCATTTAACTGTTCTTAAAGTCCTCTGTCCGTCACAAACGTGTTCACAACGGCATTCACACAGACTCCAGTGTCTGAGCTGGATTCAGAACATCTCCTTTCACTCGTGGAAGTGTCGTCAGATCTGAAGAACTACACCTGGAGTCCTGTTCTTTTCAGACGCCTGATTCATTCACATCAAAGGGCCAAAAAATATGGTTTTCTTCCACTTTACTTCCTAAATACCAGTGTGCAGTTCAGATGAGCTGCTAGAGCTACCTCCACCCTCAGACTCGAGAACTCCAACAGCTCTCCACCCTGCTCCAAGTGTCTCCACCCTGCTCCAAGTATCTCCACCCTGCTCCAGGTGTCTCCATCCTGCTCCAAGTGTCTCCACCCTGCTCCAAGTCCTGCTCCAAGTGTCTCCACCCTGCTCCAAGTCCTGCTCCAAGTGTCTCCACCCTGCTCCAAGTGTCTCCACCCTGCTCCAAGTGTCTCCACCCTGCTCCAAGTGTCTCCACCCTGCTCCAAGGTGTTTAGTTAAAGGTGTTTAGTTAAAGGTGTTTAGTTAAAGGTGTTTAGTTAAAGGTACTGAGGTACTGAGGTACAAAAGCGGGAGACCTGCTCTAGAACCTCGTTTGACTCAATTAAAAAAAAAAAAACTTATCTTCACGAGTGCTTCATCCCAAACAACAACAACACAAACGCACACAGCTCTCTGCTAATAACACCTCATTTGCTGCAGCAGGTCTGTGGAGTGGCCGTCCAGGTGACCTCATTAGACGTGATTGGCCTGGTTCACACCGGCGCCGCACACGAACTAATGAGACGTGTGCACGTAATTAGTGCAGGCCTGTGTGCGCTGTGGGGACAGCACTCGGGTGAAGACGAGAGCATACTGAAGACTGCACACACAAACACACACTACACACACATGCAACACACAAACACACACACAGACGCACACAGACGCAGGTGAAAGTGGGCTGTGTGGGCCTCTGTCGGGTTGAAAGAGGTTTTATTAAATCAGCTCTGCTCGGAATCTCTACATGACATGAACGCTCCACACGGTGCTCCTCTCACACGAACAGGTCAAAGAGCACGGGCTGTTCAGGATCCAAACAAAACTCGGAAAAACCAGACTCACAAACACACACACACACACACACACACACACACACACACACAACTTTAGTGTGGTTGTATCAACAGAAACAAGAACAATACCAAAAAAAAAGTAAATAAAAAATAATGTGTGTGTGAGTGTGTGGGTGTAGGTGTGTCTGTGTGTTTGTGTGTATAATTCATGAGTCCCAGAGCCCACTAACACCAACACCAACACCAACACCGCACATCTGGAAAATATGACACGGTAAAAACGACTGAACCAAAAATTGTCTCTCTAAAATAATAAAGTTTTTTTAAACAAGTCGGATGGAGCAGTACAGGTTTAAAGGTCCGATATTAACAACATGGACTCCTGTGAGATTTAAGTCGTGTTCTGATGTTCCTCCTCAAAAACACACCTGGAGTTGTGTTTGTTTCATTCACATGTTTGAGGAACTCTTTATTATTAGTCTGTCTACATCTCCAAAGCTCCAAATGCTCTGTTCCACCTTGTGATGTCATCAAGTGGTAGTTTTCAAGTGAACAGCTCCTTTTACCTTTAGTTCAGTCGAGATCGACAATTCCAGGACTGAAATGATCCAAATGATTCTAGTGAAGGTGTGTGGAGTTTAAAAACACAGTGGAGCACTTCCTGTATCAACACATGATGACATCACAAGGTGGAACAGAGTGTTTTCAGTTTGAGAGAACTCTTTAAGATCTTTAATAAACATTATAAATTGTTTTGTGTTTCTTGTTTTAGTGATTTTTGAAGATCTGATGCTTTAAAGATGTTTTCACCCTCCACACTCACCGCTCTGAGCTTCTCTCCTGTTTTTTCTCTTTCTAACGATGATTCTACACCTACAGTAATGGAGTGTTCAGCACAGTGGCCTTAAGCTGCAGTTATCCACAAACGAGCCAATAATGTTACACAAACCACAAACGCTTCTGTGCTTCGTTTTACTGCTGCAGAATTCTGTCGGTGCAGAGACGTCCTTATAGCACAAGGGCCCGTCTCACACTGTCCTCTCATCACACCTGGAGTTCTTCTCTCAAACTGAAAACACTCTGTTCCACCTTGTGGTAATACAGGACGTGCTCCACTGTGTTTTTAAACTTCACATGTCTGTGAGTGTGAGTCTGAGACCTTTAGACTTCTCCAGCCACTGGAGGATTTTAAAATCTGAGCACAAACATCAGGACGATAGTTGCGTAACACCAGAGGACAACACAGAGTCACAGAGTCTGACTGGGGACTGACCGGGGTCATGATGAAAACAAACACACCAACACACAAACACACAAACACACAAACACACAAACACACACACACACGGGACAAGGACACGAGGTGCTCTTATTCACAGAGAAAATGAAACAAAAAAACGTGTGTATTAAAATCTTCTTAAGGCCACAGTGGTTCATTCGTGTGATCTGGAGATCAGGCGCCTGGTACAGTCTGTGTTTGTGTTGAAGAGTCGTTACTATAGCAACAGACCCTGGCACAGACGGGCTGCTCTGATTGGCTCTGAGGTCACAGGAAGCGTCTGCGCACGTTTACGCTTGAATGTGTCTGTGAAATGAAGACATCCTGACAGGGAGCTGTGGGGGGGTCAGAGGTCAGGGGTCAGGGGGTCTGGGGTCAGGGGGTCAGAGGTCAGGGGATCAGGGGGTCTGGGCATTAGGATCAGGCAGTAAACATTGAGCTGCAGGTGTAGTATCAGGTGTAGTGTCAGGTGCAGTGTCAGGTGCAGTGTCAGGTGTAGTGTCAGGTGCAGTGATATTATGTCACTTTCTCGAGGTGGAAAGCCAACTGCCTGTTTCCATGGAAACAAAGTTAAAGCAACATTCTCCCTGAATACAGATTTTTTTTTACTTTTTATGCCATAATGTGGGATATTATAGCCACAACATTTCCATGGAAACCCTCCTCCATGTCAGAAAAGGCTCAGGTTTGTGGAAAGGCGAGCACAATAAGGACATATGATTTTCAGTGCAATAAAAAAAAAAAAAAACATCCAGGAGGGAAAAAAAAACACTTTTATTTTAGTCAATTTTTATTGTTTACGGTAAAATCCAACAGCTCCATATTGAGATTTCAGCACCTCAGACAGACAGACACACACACACACACACACACTGATTCAAATGTTCACAGGATTCATACTTATTAGATCTGTAGGTTAATAATAAAGTAGAACCTGTACATAAATATTAAACAAGGCTGTGATCTGAAACTCCAGTGTGAACGTTCTTTTTTCCAAGGATTTCACATTTTGATTTTGGAGCTGATTAAGAGCTGTTTACTGAGCTCCACAAACATCACTGGAGGAAGTCCACATCTAATTTATGATCTAATATTTGACATTTTTTTACAGTTTTAATAATCACAGGAAATGGAACTGTTTGTGTGTCTGTGATTTGTGTTTGCACTACACCTCACTGCAACTTCAACATTTTATTACATGTATTTATTTATTTTTATGATTACAAATGTGATATATGTTTAACAAGTAGGAACACACACACACACACACACACACAGTTTATATAAATGGACAGAGTTAACCCGCTAACCGTCACGTTCCTAACAGGAAGTGCGTGTGGGTGCACTTCTGTCTCCATCAACTCTGGCTCCAATTTACTTTCTATTGAAAAACACACGGCCCCTCTCTCTGTAGCTGCTGTGGCCTCGTCGTTTTGGTCTTAAATGTTTGCCTGAACCCTCGCTACAGGATCCTGGGGTTTTATTTCAACATTTTGTCCATTAATAAATTCCTAATCCTAATATGGAACTCCAAATTCAATCCTTTAACTGCTAGCCTAATGAGCTTCATTTGACTGGAGACAAACGTTTGGGAGACTCTCTTCTTTCTACCGTCTGTGTGAAGGAGACCTGGAACAGCCGCTCTTTGGGGTTCAGATCCCTCTTTCTGAAATAATCCTTTTTATCTGTTTCTCCTCTTGGATTTTTCACCCCAGATTTGTGCTGCTTAAAGAAGCCGCCTCCAGAAGCTCAGTTCATACATTATGTGGCTGCTCTGGTCCTCAGGGTCTGAATGAACTCTGCACCTGTCAGGGTGGCAGGTGCAACAGAGGAAATTCACTTCATAGAAAACTTTTAGGAAAACTCCTGCATCTGTTTGAGAGGCCCATGTGACACTGCACTGCCTTATATCCTCTGACCTGATGTCGTTTCCTCGTCACAAACACCTGGAGTTGTGTTTGTTTCATTCACATTTTTAACACACAAACCTGCAGATTTAACACGAGTTCTTCTCTAAAACTGAAAACACTCTGTTCCACCTTGTGATGTCATCATGTGGTGATACAGGAAGTGCTCCACTGTGTTTTTAAACTCCACACACCTTCACTAGGGGCCCATACACACCTAAATATTCAAGCCTCACTCTGTGTTTGTGGAACAGAGTGGGCCGTGTGCTGGGGGCCGTGTGCAGGGGGCCGTGTGCAGGGGGCTGTGTGCAGGGGGCCGTGTGCAAATGAAGGCATGTTATTGCATCTTCCAGATAGCTGAAGATTTGTGTGAGAGGAGGAGAGAAAGAAGAGGAGGGGAAGAAGAGAGAGAGGAAGGAGGAGGAGAGAGGAGGAGCAGAAGGAGGAGGAGCAGAAGGTGGAGGAGCAGAAGGAGGAGGAGAGAGGAGGAGCAGAAGGAGAAGAAGCAGAAGGAGGAGGAGCAGAAGGAGGAGGAGCAGAAGGTGGAGGAGCAGAAGGTGGAGAAGCAGAAGGAGGAGGAGCAGAAGGAGGAGGAGCAGAAGGTGGAGAAGCAGAAGGAGGAGGAGCAGAAGGAGGAGGAGAGAGGAGGAGCAGAAGGAGAAGAAGCAGAAGGAGGAGGAGCAGAAGGAGGAGGAGAGAGGAGGAGCAGAAGGTGGAGGAGCAGAAGGAGAAGCAGAAGGAGGAGGAGCAGAAGGAGGAGGAGAGAGGAGGAGGTAGAGGAGCAGTTTTATGGGACCATGGTAAAAACACAAACAGAATGTGTGTTTTTGTTGTACCTGCAGAATGAACTCGACAATAGGAACAACACACAACACGGCCATAATTAGTTTTTAACGATCACACATTATGCAAATGAGCTCCAGCTCCATAAATCTCATCCAGGGATCGTACACAAGTGCCAACTCGGACGGATATCAGGAGAGGAAAGTTAGACCGTCTGGAACTTTTTTATAATATGTGTGTGTGTGTGTGTGTGTGTGTGCGTGTGCGTGTGTGTGTGTGTGTGTGTGTGTGTGTAATGAGGAGTCTGTTTGTTATCAGGAATACAAATGTATTTACTGAAATTAGCAAAAATATTAAAGGATCTTATCCCCAAAGTTTTTTAAATATCAGAGATGGGAAGATTTTCATGTATCACACACACACACACACACACACACACACACACAACACACAGAAGCAGATCTTGCAGACTTCACTTGAGACGAGGCGTCCGTGTCTCTGTAAAACTTGTGGATCATGAATAATTCTGGGCGGATCTCAAAGTCAAAGGGAGGGGGGACAGGGGGCAGGGCGCGGGGGCAGGGGCAGGGGGCAGGGGCAGGGGCAGGGGGCACCGTCAGCTGGACATTTGGACTTTATTCTGGGGTTTAAAGCTGCACTAAGAATCTTTTATGTCTTGTTTTGATTGGAATGTTCCACAGTATTTTTCGGTGTATCTTTTGCTTTATGAAATTAAAGGTGTTTTGATGCTAAAAAAATCCCTTGAAAAACCTTGATTCTTACAGTGAGTGGGCTCGCCTCTTCACAGATCTGACTGGTAACTTGGCCTGATGGTTTAATCTCTTTGAATCTATGGAAATAGATGTTTTAATTTAATTCCGTTCAGTGGAATATTTCATGCAAAGTGACATAGGATTTCCATGGAGACAAGCAGGTGGCAAACCTCCAGCAGAGAAGTTCCACACTGCAGCTTTAAACCTGCTATTTGGCACATCTGCTTCAGCCCGTCATGTTTCAGTTTTATTAGTTAAATGAACTGAGAGAAAATGGAAAGAATCCATGTTTATGAAAAATATCAACGGGCATGCTAACAGAGCATTACTGTCATGGTGGACGTGATGTGACTGCTATAGTTGATCATTTGCAGTGACATCGTGCTGGGGTGTTCTACATGTATCTCTATGGGGGAATGTTTAGGAGTTACCATGGAGACACAAAGCACTGACAGAAAAGATTTAAGAAAGTCAAGAAAAAAATCTCAAAGTGTTTTAAAGAGCACATTTTCATTTCCCTGTGATCGGAGCGTTCAGGAGTTTGATTTAATTTAATTAATGCTAATGCTAATGCTAATGCTAGCTTGTGCCTGTAATGTTACTTGTCAGTTGTAGTTCAGATAAATTAGTTCTTTCTGTGTTTCTGTGTTAAAATAAAACTCAGATTAAAGTCTAATAAAGCCTCAGACAGAGCAGAGCCTACAGTTAGCGTCACGCCCCCAGGGAATCCATAGAAATCACAGAAGCTTCACAAAGGCCGGTCAGATGGGACAGACACAGAAACAGAACTTTCTTTATTTGTTCATTTTAATTCTATAAATTAAATGAATTCCTTTCACAATAAAAGCAGCTCATCCTTTCACAATAGTTCATTTTCACTCTTTCCTGCTTGTGACGGAGTAGCCCCGTCAAAGCCCGCGCTAACTTAAGTAGCCCAAACAAACCCGCGCTAGCCGCTCACCTGGTTTCGTTCATTCTGCTCCATTTCCCGCTCCCCGTCCGTCCGCTCCGTTCTCCGCTATGTTTGCTGTCCGTTCACCACCGCAGTCTCGGGTGCACACGAGTCACTGTTGAACCATCCATGTCCATAGTCCTGCTTTCCAGTAAACTCCAAACCAGTCTCCATCTCCCGTTCACGAGCCGCACTGTCAAACCGAGCGCCTCTCGCACTTCCTATTTCCGTCATAATGCGCGGGACATTGGCGTCTGACGTCACAGTGACGTCATCACGAATTATAACTTGTAGCACTAAAATAGCTATATTATTCCTCCTGATTCTGCTACAGGCGCAGAGACATGGCCATGTTGCATGATATATTTTCAAGTATTTTTCTGTATTTTTGTTATCACTATTAATTCTGTTTTTTCTGTTTTTTTGTGTTAATTGGCTTGGGGGAGGAGCCTTGGTGGATAAAAGGGGGCCACTCTCCCTCCCTCAGTCAGTCTGGGCCAGGAGTTGTACATGGAAGCACTCTTCAAACTTTTCTTTTTGGGATTAAATAATCAAAAACATCCTGCTGACTACGCCATCGTCATTACATAGGATTAGAACCCCGTCACACTGCTCCACATGTTTGAGTTTCGTTAAACAGCAACAGAAAATGTGACGTTAAACTCCGTGAAGACACAAACTAAAGGTTTATTTTGTTCATAAAGAGATTTAAACTCACAAAACAAAACACAAGTGACACAAAACTGTTGTTGTTCCCTCGTTATTCAAAAATGGTTCTGTTAAATGTTCAGGCAAACTTACTGTTAAGTGTAGGAAACATTAGCGGCCACTTGAGGGCGCACTACGGTGGCTCTATGTATTAATTTAGTCTGTGGAAAAGTGAAACGTGACTTTTGGTGAAGCTCTAAATGCTTCGATTCAAATGAGAGAATGAGAAGTGTCCAGCCCCGTTCTGAGCGGACAGTCCAGACTCTGAACAGCGGAACGGCTTCTGCGATTTCTACGCAAAGTATCAGCAGATCTTCCAGGTTAGAATCTGTTCTGCAACAATCCCAAATCAACAGTGGTTTTTTTTTTCCTTTTTGAAGGGAAATTATCGACAAAATTAGATTCACAAATTCACCGAAATGTCAGTATATGTTTTTTTTTAAACAGTTTTTAGGTAAATCTGTTTCTGTGAAAACAGCACCAGGACTGAACGGTCCATGTGTGGAGCCTCAACCGTCTGTTCCAGTGGCATTTAAAAACATAGATCTGTCAGCTTTCATTACCTCAGAGTGTTTTGCTCCAGGACAAAAGACAAAAATTTCCATCCCAAACCTTATTTGAGGCGAGTGGACAGCTGCACTTATCGATCGCAGACGTTAACCCCCTTTTGTTCGGAGCAGAGGGCACGTTTGTCATTCAGCTCAGCTCAAGTCTCAGAATCAGAAACCAGCTGATGTTTAAATGTATCTCCAGAGGAGCTCATCAGAGAGACACAGGAGCCAACAGGAGCCAACATGAGCCAACAGGAGCCAACATGAGTCATCAGGAGCCAACAGGAGCCATCAGGAGCCAACAGGAGTCAACATGAGTCAACAGGAGTCAACATGAGCCAACAGGAGCCAACAGGAGCCAACATGAGCCAACAGGAGCCAACATGAGTCATCAAGAGCCATCAGGAGTCATCGGGAGCCAACAGGAGCCATCAGGAGCCAACAGGAGTCAACAGGAGCCAACAAGAGTCATCAGGAGCCATCAGGAGCCAACATGAGTCAACATGAGACAACAGGAGTCAACAGGAGCCAACAGGAGCCAACAAGATCCAACATGAGTCAACATGAGTCAACAGGAGCCAACAGGAGCCATCAGGAGCCAACAGGAGCCAACATGAGCCAACAGGAGCCAACAGGAGTCAACAGGAGCCAACAGAAGTCAACAGGAGCCAACAAGATCCAACAGGAGCCAAAAGGAGCCAACAGGAGCCAACAGAAGTCAACAGGAGCCAACAAGATCCAACAGGAGCCAACAAGATCCAACAGGAGCCAAGAGGAGCCAACAGGAGTCAACATGAGCCAACAGGAGCCATCAGGAGCCAACATGCCGACACTTCTGTCCCAAACTCAGAGCTGTAGTGAAGGAGACTGTACGGGACACAGCTTCATGGGGATTGATTGAAGTTTTAATCAAACTGTCCATAATAAAACTAAAAATAATAATATGGGATTCACAGAGATTCACACTCAGCTCATTACAGACTCAAGGTTTGGAGGGTTTGGCTTAAAGATCCAATCTGAGACCGTCAAAAAGAATTCATCATCAACTTTAACTGAGTCAAAGCACCGAAAAGTGACAGAGGAGCAGAGCTGCAGAGGAGCAAAACTGCAGAGGAGCAGAGCTGTAGAGGAGCAAAACTGCAGAGGAGCAGAGCTGCAGAGGAGCAGAACTGCAGAGGAGCAGAGCTGCAGAGGAGCAAAACTGCAGAGGAGCAGAGCTGCAGAGGAGCAGAACTGCAGAGGAGCAGAGCTGCAGAGGAGCAGAGCTGCAGAGGAGCAGAACTGCAGAGGAGCAGAACTGCAGAGGAGCAGAACTGCAGAGGAGCAGAGCTGCAGAGGAGCAGAGGAGCAGAACTGCAGAGGAGCAGAGCTGCAGAGGAGAAGAGCTGCAGAGGAGCAGAGCTGCAGAGGAGCAGAACTGCAGAGGAGCAGAGCTGCAGAGGAGCAGAGCTGCAGAGGAGAAGAGCTGCAGAGGAGATATTAGTGTAAAATAATAATGAAGTGTGTAAACTAAAACTAAACTAAACTCTGTCTGAATCAAGAAGAGTTTCTCAATGAAATGCTCCATGGGGCCCTCACATGGGGCCCTCACATGGGGCCCTCACATGGGGCCCTCACATGGGGTCCTCACATGGGGTCCTCACATGGGGCCCTCACATGGGGCCCTCACATGGGGCCCTCACATGGGGCCCTCGCAGTCACATGACGCAGCCTCAGTGTTGGAACTCATGTCTGAAGATGTCTGCTCCATGATTTATTTAGACCTGCTCAGGCTCCTCTGTCCTCCAGCTCACACCTCTGCACAGACAGCAGGGTGACAGGCCCTCCAGCGCCCCCCACTGACCACACAGAGCACTGCAGTGGAGTGTGTGGTCAGTGGTTCGATTCCCTCTTCTTTTCACAGCAGATCTGTTTATACTGGAGTGGAGATGAGGAGACTCAGACTGAACACGAGTTTGAGGAGGGTTTTAACTTGAGAATCTCTGAGCCACTGACCTCATTATGTGCACAAGCATCTGCAGCTGCTTCTGGAGCAGAGACTGACTCCTCAGAGACCGGCTCTCAAACACAGGCTCTCAGAGATCGGCTCTCAGAGACCGGCTCTCAAACACTGGCTCTCAGAGATCGGCTCCCAGAGACCGGCTCTCAGAGATCGGCTCCTCAGAGAATGGCTCTCAGAGACCGGCTCTCAGAGACCGGCTCTCAGAGATCGGCTCTCAGAGATCGGCTCTTAGAGATCGGCTCTCAGAGATCGGCTCCTCAGAGAATGGCTCTCAGAGACTGGCTCCTTGTTTCTGTTAGTGATTACATTTGCTCTACATTTCTTTGATGCTTATCGTCAGATGCCCTTTTAGTGTTTAGATGCTTCTGTCTCTGTTGTGGATCGTGCGTCTCTTCTGTGATAGCGTCTCTTCACTTTCTGTCCTTTCCCTATTTCCTCTGTGGCAAAAGCCAAACATTTTAATTGAATTTCAGAGCTTTTAATGTCCACATTAGGCTAATCAGAGAAAGGGGAGCTGTTTATCTCGACCTTGGTGGAATTAGCTGAGGTTTGTGTGGAGGTTTAAGAGTATTATATATATATATATATATATATATATATATATATATATATATATATACATGCTTCACACACAGGTCTGTGTCTGTGCAGGCTTCAGAGGGCCCTGGTCTTGGCTCATGTAGAATACAGAGGAGGTCCACAGTGGAGGCTCCAGGCTCTTCTCTCTGATGCAGGACACATAGAACATGAGGGGAACTGTAACCTTCTGAGAGCCTCACGCTGGAATGCAAAACACAGCCCCAAAACCCCCGGGGCCCTCAGGCAAATTTGATTAAAAGTTTGTTTTTCTTCACTCTCCACAAACGCGGCGCCCGTCGATGCGGCACTGACAGTTAATTGGACTTGGCAGGGGCACGAGTTCATTCGTCAGCATTGTGTGGGGCTGGTCCACCAGGAGCAGGACAATCAATGTCCCCCAGGACACTCTGTAATCACTGAAACACACCGATGAAGTCCAGGGTTAAACAGCACAGAGCAGGTGAGAGACGAGGAGACGAGGAAGAGAGAGAGCAGGTGAGTGAGGAAGACTGCTAATACTTCCACTGCACAAGGACACTGCAATGCTACATCCACAGAGAGAGGGAGAGAGGAGGAGAGACAAAGAGGAGGAGAGAAAAGAGACGGAGAGGAGGAGAGGAGAGAGAGAGACCACGACTGCTAATGCTCCCACTGCACAAGGACACTATAATACTACAACCACAGAGAGACGGAGAGAGACATCCAGAGAAAGAGAGAGGCAAAGAGAGAGAGAAACAGGGTGAGAGAGACAGAGCCTGGCACTGAGCCCGATCGCCCACATCTGAGATCCCTGTCACTCCAGTGGAATTATGAACACAGCTGCAGACACACACTTTTGTTATAGACACACACTTTTGTTGTAGAGACACATACTGGGGCAGTTTGCAGCCGAGTGTGAAGCGGCTGGGATAAAGATCAGCCTCTCCAAATCCGAGGCCATGGTTCTTGACCGGGAAAAGGTGGCGCCCTCTCCAGGTGGTGGAGAGTCCCTGCCTCAAGTGGAGGAGTTCAAGTATCTCAGGGTCTTGTTCACGAGTGAGGGGAGGATGGAGCGTGAGATTGACAGGCGGATCAGCGTTGGCAGTGATGTGGTCGCTGTATCGGACCGTTGTGGTGAAGAGGAGCTGAGCCGAAAGACAAAGCTCTGGATTTACCGTCAGTCTATGTTCCTCCCCTCACCTATGGTCATGAGCTTTGGGGAATGACCGAAAGGACAAGATCGCGGATACAAGTGGCTGAAATGAGTTTCCTCCGCAGAGTGGCTGGATGCTCCCTTAGAGATAGAGTGAGGAGCTCAGTCACACGGGAGGAGCTCAGAGTAGAACCGCTGCTCCTCCACATCGAGAGGAGCAGCTGAGGGGAGGGCATCTGTTCCGATGCCTCCTGGACGCCTCCCTCAGGAGGTGTTCCGGGCATGTCCCACCTGGAGGAGGCCCCGGGGAAGACCCAGGACATGCTGGAGGGACTATGTCTCTCGGCTGGCCTGGGAACGCCTTGGGGTCACCCCAGAGGAGCTGGAGGAAGTGTCCGGGGTGAAGGAAGTCTGGGAGTCCCTGTTTAGACTGTTGCCCCCGCGACCCGGCCCTGGATAAGAGGAAGAAAATGGATGGATGGAGACACACTTTTGTTGTAGACACACAAGTTTTGTCATTCATAGTTTTGATACTTCAGTGGAATCCACAGTGTGAAGAATCAGAGAAATAAAGAAGAAACATACATGAAAAAGTGTGTCCAAATGTTTTACTGGTCGTGTATTTCAAAACCTCAGCTAGGACCTCCCCGTCTCTCCCTCTTCTGCCTCCTCCCTCTCTTTCCTCTCTTCTGTCTCCTCCCTCTCTCTCCTCTCTTCTGTCTCCTCCCTCTCTCTCCTCTCTTCTGTCTCCTCCCTCTCTCTCCTCTCTTCTGTCTCCTCCCTCTCTTTCCTCTCTTTTGTCTCTTCTGTTTCTCCCTCCTGTTTCCCCCTCTCTCCTCTCTTCTGTCTCCTCCCTCTCTTTCCTCTCTTTTGTCTCCTCTGTTTCTCCCTCCTGTTTCCCCCTCTCTCCTCCCTCTCTCCTCTCTTCTGTCTCCTCCCTCTCTTTCCTCTCTTCTGTCTCCTCCCTCTCTTTCCTCTCTTCTGTCTCCTCCCTCTCTTTCCTCTCTTCTGTCTCTTCTGTTTCCCTCTCTCTTCTCTCTTCTGTCTCCTCTGTTTCTCCCTCCTGTTTCCCCCTCTCTCCTCCCTCTCTCCTCTCTTCTGTCTCCTCCCTCTCTTTCCTCTCTTTTGTCTCCTCTGTTTCTCCCTCCTGTTTCCCCCTCTCTCCTCCCTCTCTCCTCTCTTCTGTCTCCTCCCTCTCTTTCCTCTCTTCTGTCTCCTCCCTCTCTTTCCTCTCTTCTGTCTCTTCTGTTTCCCTCTCTCTTCTCTCTTCTGTCTCCTCCCTCTCTCTCCTCTCTTCTGTCTCCTCCCTCTCTCTCCTCTCTTCTGTCTCCTCCCTCTCTCTCCTCTCTTCTGTCTCCTCCCTCTCTCTCCTCTCTTCTGTCTCCTCCCTCTCTCTCCTCTCTTCTGTCTCCTCCCTCTCTCTCCTCTCTTCTGTCTCCTCCCTCTCTCTCCTCTCTTCTGTCTCCTCCCTCTCTCTCCTCTCTTCTGTCTCCTCCCTCTCTTTCCTCTCTTTTGTCTCCTCTGTTTCTCCCTCCTGTTTCCCCCTCTCTCCTCCCTCTCTCCTCCCTCTCTCCTCTCCTCCTCTGGTCCATCATTACTGCAGGGACGAGCTCATCGAGTTCAGCACAGATTGGCCTCTTGAACGACTAATGGATTGAGTTTGAATCTACAGGAACCAAAATACACCAGAATGAAACAAAACGTCGTCATACAAGATCCTCTTTATTATTTTGTGTTTAGTAAAAAAAAACAAAACCCTCAGGTCAGCGCAGGATTCTGATTTAACACGAGCACATGTAAGAGAATCTGAAATCACTGAAATCACAAGAGATTCTGAAATCACTGAAATCACAAGAGATTCTGAAATCACTGAAATCACAAGAGATTCTGAAATAACTGAAATCACACATCTGCTGTTTCTGTGGTTTAAGCGTCTCCTGCTCCAAAAACACAAATACAGATGTTGGACGCACAATAGTGAGATAAATAGTGAGTAAATACACTAACTGAACTTAATGTAAGAAAAGTGTTTAAAGGCCCTGGAATTGCCAATCTCTACTGAACTAAAGGTAAAAGGAGCTGTTCACTTGAAAACTACCACTTGATGACATCACAACATGACTCACAGCTCCAACAAGAATCCATTTTGTGTAAAATAAGACCTTTAATAACAAAGAGCAAACAAATGGTGTTAAAATATTGAGTTCTTTTGGAGAGTTGTTTGGATGAAAAATACTGAGAAAAGAAAAAGTGACTCTGGTCATAACATTAATGGGCTGATATTTGTGAGTCCATCATCCATGTGTGAAAACGTGTCTGAAAACGTCTTGGGTGAAAACAAAAGAAAACATTGCAAAAATAAACAGAAAATTGCAGTAATTTCATTTCATTCCCTTTTTGAAAGTTAAAGTAAAAAATTCATTTATTTCATCAGATTTATTTAGCAAATTATTGAAAGTTTACACCAATTATTTAATTTTGCATATGTTCAAAAACAACCACAGTATTTGATTATATCTTATTGATCCTTTGCAGCTGATGTCATCAACATTCCCTGGGGGTTTGATGCTAACTGTAGGTTCTGCACTGTCTGAGGCTTTGTTAGACTTTAATCTGAGCTTTATTTTAACACCATAAAGACCTGACTGGTGAACTCCACCAGGTGAGTTGATCTGAGCTGTTAAACACGTCCCTCTGAAGAACATGACAGTCACAAGCTAGCATTAGCATTAGCATTAGCCAACAGGTTTTCAGTGAGTCACTCTCACGATGTGTGTAGAATCCCCCAGTCGTCCAGGTAGAATCCATAGCAAAAGGAGAAATTTAATTTGTCAACTGGACAAAGTTTATTTAGTCGAATACGTTTCTCAGCTCATCCAAGCTGCTTCTTCAGTTCTGGTCAGATGCTGGTGGACACTGCTTTATATCTGCCTGAAGGGGGCGCTAACTACAATGAAATGACTCTGAGACACACATATTTGTTTACAGTTTCTGTTAGTTCGGTGGGTCTATTCAATATGGAGTGGGAGTGGGGGAGTAGTTAGCAGGCCACTCCTTTGAGGACAGTGAGGTCCAGATCTTGGCCAGACAGAAGAACTGGTTTGAGAGGAGGAGTTAAAGATGCTATTTTTGTCAAGAAAGAGAATCCTTCCTTGAACAGAAATGGAGGTCTCAGACATCATTTGTCTCCATCTATAACTCTATCCTCAAACCTAAATCAAAACAAACAGAGAAAACAATGGGACTAGCCAGGACATGTCCAGAGGTGTGAAAACACCATCATGGCCCTGAATGGTTCTGCTAACTACTCCCCCACTCCCACTGCATATTGAATAGACTCACATGACTAACAGAAACTGTAAATAAATATGTGTGTCTCAGAGTAATTTTCATTGTAATTAAGCTCCTCCCTTCAAGCAGATATAAAGCAGTGTCCACCAGCATCTGACCAGAACTGAAGAAGCAGCTTGGATGAGCTGAGAAACGTATTCGACCAAATAAACTCTGTCCAGTTGACAAATTAAATTTCTCCTTTTGCTATGAGTCACTCTCACCTTTTTGTGTCAAATCAAACTCCTAAACAGGAGTTTGATTTGACACTGATTTGATTTGACACAGGATTTGGTCATTGCTAATGTGTGCATTGTGTCACCATGGTAACTGGAGGACATCCGCCAATACACATACATGTAGAACAGCCCCTGCACGGTGTCAGTGTAAAGTCTGAATAGAAGACGACAGAACTCACCTCTGCACAGATGGCGCTGGAGGCTGAGGTGGAGACGCCTCTGGTTTTGTTGGAGGAGCTTCACACAATATTAAAGGGGTAATACATAACATTTTTGGAGAGTCCACCATCTGCTTGTCTTAATCGAGGTGTTACTGCTTGGCCTGATATGTTCCAAAGTATTGCATTAAACTTTAACTCTCCATGGAGCCAAGCAGGCGACGCCACCAGGCCAAGTTACAAGTTCTGATCAGAGGCGAGCACGCATGCCGATACCAGGTGTTTAGAATCCAGAGAAACCGATGGCCGATAAACTCTGGGATATTTGGTGGCCGATATATATCAGGCAGATTTTGATTATTTTACCGAAATTATGTAATTTAAATTACACCCCTTTTTCTCAAGCCCTTTTTTACCACAAACCTTCAAGACACATTCTGTGCAGCTTTCTCGTATTAAAGTGTTCAAATAAAGCTTTGTGTGTATTTTTTAGGCAATCAAACAAAACTAAATATCGGCCTGTGCTACAGACCAATATCGGCCCGATATATCGGCCAACCGACTGCGCCATTTCTAGTGAGTACATGTTTTTCCAGGTTTTTCTGAGCAGTAAAAACACCTGTAATTGAATAAATGTGAGACAGACAAAGCTGCATTACTCCCACGAGAAAACTAACAGGGCACCTTAAAAAACAAGTAATCAAAAAGCGGATCAATAAAAAATGGCTTGTCTCCAAACTTTATTTACACAGTGGACAACAGAGTGTGGAGGGTGAAACAAAGCTAGCGTCTATGCTAACATTAGTATGCAGCAGCCTCTTATCGCTCCAAACTGTTATCGTAGCATTTCAGAGATTTCAGACACAGTGACCTTCTCTTAAGGACAGCAGATAAGACTTTTTAATGTTCTTATTAAATCAACTCATCTATGCATCTCCACTCAGAGCCTTTCAGATGCTCTCCTCTCTCTCCCTCACTAATGACGGGTGGTGGACATAATGACCAGCGGGACGCGCGCTCGCCGCCAAAAATGATCCAAATGGAAATATTTCATCACGGCGAGCATCGCGGCGAGCATCAGCGTCCGTATACATCAGGCCCTTTAGTGCGCCCGTGTGCACGTGGCTCGTGCACGCCCCCCTCTCCCAAAGGTAATGGAGCAGCGCACTCCAGGGGACAATAAATCCTGCCTAATGGAACGGGGCAAAACTGCTCAGAGCCAGGCATCTGCATACAGACCAACGAGGCTGAGGTACAGAACAAACCGACGAGACTGAGGTACAGAAAAGACCGACAAGACTGAGGTACAGAACAAACCGACGAGACTGAGGTACAGAAAAGACCGACGAGACTGAGGTACAGAAAAGACCAACGAGGCTGAGGTACAGAACAAACCGACGAGACTGAGGTACAGAAAAGACCGACGAGACTGAGGTACAGAACAAACCGACGAGACTGAGGTACAGAACAAACCGACAAGACTGAGGTACAGAAAAGACCGACGAGGCTGAGGTACAGAAAAGACCCACGAGACTGAGGAACAGACCGACGAGACTGAGGTACAGAAAAGACCGACGAGACTGAGGAACAGACCGACGAGACTGAGGAACAGAAAAGACCGACAAGACTGAGGTACAGAACAGACCGACAAGACTGAGGAACAGAACAGACAGAACGAGCAGAGCCGCTCAAAACATCATCAGAACAAAGTGAATGTGGGTTAATAGAAGAATAATATTTCATCTGAGCAGAAGTGACGGGGCTGTCGGCCGTTTGACAAACACTCCATCAGTAGGAAGACCAGAGAGAGATTTATGAGGACCACGTCACAGCAGATACACAAGAGCTCAGATACGGCACACTCTGATACTGTTACTGTACACACAAATACTGTACACACAAATACTGCACACACAAATACTGTACACTCTGATACTGCACACACAAATACTGTACACACAAATACTGTAAACTCTGATACTGTACACACAAATACTGCACACACAAATACTGCACACACAAATACTGTACACTCAGTCTGTGCAGTGTGGGAAGGAACTAAACGTACAGAAAATACTCATGTAGTAACTGTATTCTGGTACAGTTCCTCTTTCATTTGGTGGTATTCAGAAAACTACTTTATTGAAATCTAAAGGAATACTGCAGTATTCATGGGCTTCAGACAAACTTCCTTCCTGATCTCTGAGGGGTCGTGTTGAAGGTGAGAAGTGAAGACCTTTTCAAATTCAAAAGATCTAATATTTTGATTTGAATAATTGCTATGACGACGGAGGACGGTTACCATAAGGTAAGAGCATGAGGTGTACAGGCAGAACTCTGCAGGGTTTTATTGAGAAGAACAGAACACGGCGCTCTGGTGGTGAGGGCATGTGTCGTTCTCTTTCTCTAATCGTGATAAATAAATGCATTACAAACAGTGAGCCAAACAAGTGTTAACCACAGACAGATGTTACTTAAAGTCTAATGTAATAATGTAAACTCAGTGTGGAAGTATTACAGAGTACACAGTACTCTGACTGGACCATGTAAAGGGCCATTTTCATGCAGTGTCCAGTACAGAACTCTGTATTCACCTCTAAGGACCTGAATTCTGACCGATCATGTGTGAGTTATTTTTCAGAGACTAAATTCAGCTTTCCAGAAGGTTTTGAGTCATTTGATTTATGGACTTTTTCATCACGTCAAAACAAAAATGGCTGCCTGAGCTTAGATTGTGTTTCCTTTTCATTTCTCACTGAAGCATAATTTGCTTAAAAATATTTTAAGGTCAGCTCATGTTCCAAGGCTCATGTGAATAAACAGAACCTGGTTATGGCCTCCCACCACAGCCTTATCAAAGGAAGCATTCCACACACTCACACACAGCTGCTTCATACTGTTGTTGTGTCATAGGGCAAGACACTTAGTATATGAAAAACAGTATTATCACATTATCATAGTGTCCTGAGGGGTCATGTCTCTGTGTCATGTGGGGTCAGGGGTCAGGGGTCATGTCTCGGCGTTCTGATGTAAATAAACTCCAGCCTCATGTCTCTTCTCTCGAGCTCTCAGGACAGTAACGTTTATAAAGGTTTGTTTCGTTTTCGTCATTATTTTTTCATGACCCTGTTTTTATTTAACCCACTCATGAAGTGTTTTAATGATGTAAAACTCCTGAACCTGATGGAACTGCTCATGTGTAACTACAACAGTCATGGTGGATGGTTCAGAATGATGTGGGAACCTGAAAAACTCTATAAAGAGATAAACAGAGTTCTCCACAGTCTGCAGAGAACAGAGACGCGCCTTCACCGTGAGGTACTGCTCCCAAAAATCTACTGAACATGTTTAGATTCTCTCACACAGAAGAGTTTAAGAAATCACTTTTAAGACACAGGTTCACAAACACAGATCATGTAAAACCGAGCAGACAAACTGTGAATAAATACGATGTTTATAGAGGTTCTTTTGAATGAACCTCAAACAGCTCCACGTTGGGAGCGTTTATGAAGAAGACGTCACATATGATCAGCACTATGGTCCTCCAGACGTGGAGTTCAACAGGAAACGTCTGTGCAAAGATTCAGCTGAAACTACAGCCGTTTATTTGTCTCTGAAGAGAAAAACACTTCCTCCTAAATCAGCTTCCGAACAAAACCTCGAGTGAACAAACCTCAAGTGTTTTTGTTACACAACTCAAAATGAAAATGCATTTTACAAACTGACTCCTGTGAACTTAAAGTCATGTTCTGATGTTCCTCGTCACAAACATGTGATGTCATCAGGTGGTAGTTTTCAAGTGAACAGCTCCTTTTGCCTTTAGTTCAGTAGAGATCGACAATTCCAGGACTGAAATGATCCAAATGATTCTAGTGAAGGTGTGTGGAGTTTAAAAACACAGTGGAGCACTTCCTGTATCACCACATGATGACATCACAAGGTGGAACAGAGTGTTTTCAGTTTGAGAGAAGAACTCGTGTTAAATCTGCAGGTTTGTGTGTTAAACATGTGAATGAAACAAACACAACTCCAGGTGTTTGTGATGATACAAAGTCGTTTCTGTCTGATTAACAGAGCCTCAGTGTTTGGAATGAAAACATAAACCGTCTCTGAACTCTTCTGACTCTTATCATGAAAATCTGCCTCGTCTCTCGGCTCTTTAAAGTCCTGCGTCTTCAGCTCAAACGGAGCGTTCTCCCACAGATATCAGGGAGCGGCCCTTTGTAAAGACATCTCACTCCAGAGAAAGCGTCACACTTGGGCGCTCCGGCCGCTTATCTGACAGAGGAAAATAACACCGCGCAGTGTCACGGCTGTAGAGGAGCGAGCGCTGCCCCCGGTGGAGAGGCACTGCCCCGCGGCTTCTGATCTATAAAAGTGGAGTGGGCAGGACTCATTGACAGATACAAGCGGCGCCCGGGCCCGTCCAACACGAACACTTGGAATATTTATAGGTCCCGAGAAAACGGCGTTCTGTACGTGCGCCTGTAATGAAGAGGGGAATCTATTCAGACTTCTCTTTAAAACTTAATGTGGGATTTTTATGGATTTAGAAGCGTCATGGCAACAGTTGTTTTTGTCCTGTGGTAAGTGTGTGTTTGTGTATCTGTGTGTGTGTGTGTGTGTGTATGTGTGTGTGTGTGTGTGTGTGTGTGTGTCTCTGTGGTGTGTGTGTGTGGTGTGTGTGTCTCTGTGGTGTGTGTCTCTGTGGTGTGTGTGTGTGGTGTGTGTGTCTCTGTGGTGTGTGTGTGTGTGGTGTGTGTGTGTGTGGTGTGTGTGTCTCTGTGGTGTGTGTCTCTGTGGTGTGTGTGTGTGTGTGTGTGTTGTGCGCTCTGAGTTGTGGTTTTAGTCAAAGAAAATTTCCAACACAGTCCTGAATGTTTGTGGCAGGGGGAAGAGGTCATTTCTTGAGTTCTTCACACACGTGTGCCTCAGCCGAGTCCATACAAAGAATCTGTGCAGCTGATGTCGACAACATTCTCTGGGGGTGCTAACTGTAGGCACTGCTCAGTCTGATATTTTTTGTTTTAACATAATCTGACATAAAGACCTGACTTATCTGAACTCCACCAGGTGAGCTGATCTGAGCTGTTAAACACGTCCCTCTCAGATAATTTTACACTCACAAGCTAGCATTAGCGTTAGCATTAGCATTAGCATTAGCCAACAGTTTTTCAGTGAGTCACTTTCACCTTTTAGCTGAAAATCAAACTCCTGAACAGGACCATGAACGCTCTGATCACAGGAACATGAAAATGTGCTCTTAAAATCACTTTTGTGTTTCAGAAAACTTGTTTTGCTAATGTGTGCATTGTGTTGCCATGGTAACTACAGAAACATTCCACCATAGAAATACATGCAGAAAACCCCCAGTGTGATGTCACTGTAGTATGTATCGCTCAGTTACACTGCTGTAGGCACCAGAAACCAGAAACTATCAACAACAAGTATCAATACAAAAGAAAATCATATAAAAAGAACCAATGTGGAATTTTTAACATAATAATAATAATAATAATAATAATAATAATAATAATAATAATAATAATAATAATAATAATAATGGTCTGAAATTAGTATCAAGCCTGTTTCTTATATTTAAATTGAGTTTAAATTGTGACAAAACTGAAGAATTTTACTGAATCTGGCAAAATGGCCATCGTCACTAAATACATCACAGTAGATCACATTAGATCACATTAGATCACATCAGATCACATTAGATCACATTAGATCACATCAGATCACATTAGATCACATCAGATCACATTAGATCACATTAGATCACATCAGATCACATTAGATCACATTAGATCATCACAGAGTTTGAATCTGCTCTGTGGCCCGGGGGTTCAGTCAGCCTCAGCTTTGTGAGGTATATTAAAGGCTCAGACAATTTGCTTAATGTCTCTCCCCACTCTTCACCTCCATTTTCACTGCATTGTCCAGTCCAATAAAAACTAAAGAATGTGAGATTTATACTTTTATGTAAAACACTTCCTCCATTAAGGCTCCAACGAAAATGCTGAGACCAACACTTTAAATATTGTATTTTTGTATCTAGAGCTTTTAAAGGGGAGGGCCACAGATCTAAAGGTATTTAAAGGGGAGGGCCACAGACAGTTGGTGGGTACAGCGAGTCGTTCACACTGGTGCATTTAACACTGTCCCTTTAATAAGCCCTGGGACATTTATTTTAGGACTGTGCCACTACACTGTGTGATGTCACTGAGTGTACAATGGTGGAATTACATTTGCATCAGTTTGCAGAAGTTGTAAAAGTTCTACTTCTGATCATTTTTGCCGATTCCCCAGGAGACTAAAGAGCCACATTTGGCCCCTGGGCCACAGTTTGGACACCTCTGATTTGGAGCAAACTGGATCAGTCTAATTCTCCTTATGATTTTATTGAATGTATTATTTAGAGAGAGTCTGTATTTAGAGCGTTCTTTTAGCCTGGCCTACACTCCGTGTCTTACTCTGAAACCATTGAACTTCCAATGTCAAAAAAATGAAAGAACATTTTTAAACATAATATTTGAAATAGTCACTGGAGATCAAACATTAAAAAGGTTTATCACTTTTGAAGAGAAATGATTCAGTTGATCCCAGACGTAAAAATGAAGGAGAAAAGCTGATGATTCTGATCTGTGTAGCAGAAAGTGTTTCTAAAAGAGGTTAAAAATTTGACCAAATAAAACATGTGGAGGAAACAGTCTCTGCGTTCAGGCCCGGGGTCAGTGTGTGAGGTGTGATTATGAACACTAAAGTTTGTGTTGAGTGTATTTTAGGCGATGGCGTAATGGGCCACATTCATCACTTACTGGAGCGTACGGCGGCGAGTACATTAGCGAGGGACACGTTAGCTCGCCGCGCCTGACCACACACGCTACATTTGCCTATTAAGTGTGATAGATCTCTCCTATACAACAAAAGGATGCTTTACTCTTTACAAAGCCAAACTCCTCATCCCAGCGCCGCATTGATCTGTGCCGGTCGTCGGCACACCGGGGCGTTCCACAATAACCACGAGCTCATTTGCACAAAGCGCCGGCTCTTAAAGTTCAGAGTGTTCCTCTGGGCAGATACAGGAGCGTGTCATTATCACACACAGGCAACAGAATCAATCTGAGCGCTTCAATGAGCTTTAAGTCTTTAAGAACATGCGCTAAATATACCTTTTAGAGACCGGCGCCATCGTGGAGATATGAGGCGTTATTACACAGACATGTACTGACCCGTTTGGCAGCTTCATCACACAAATGAAATCAGCCATGCTTAAAGAATCCAGCCAACCACACACGAGGAATTTATCAAACTCTGAAAACTTTTAAGTCCAAGAAACTCATAATGTCTCTGTGAATGTCTCTCTGAATGTCTCTGTGTGACAGCTTTATACGCTCTGATTCAATCAGCACATCATATCCCAGGAAAGATTCGATTTGGTGTTTGGACGTACACGGCTCAGATACATACGCTGTATTTATTTATATTGCACACAGATACACACACTATACTTATTTATACTGCACACACACACACACACACAGTGTATTCTGTGCAGACAGCGATCAATGGTGTGAGCGTTTGGCAGCTCACATCACAGTAAATGACTCCAGAGCGTCCCACAGCACGGCTCCGTCTGCAAACCACCTTTTAAAGAAATCAACTCTTCCATGTTATTGAGCGCAATATTTTCCACCATAATCCATTTTTACATTTGCATTTCCAGTCCAGCAGGGAGCAGCGGTGTTTGGGTCCTTGGTTATTTTTCGGACAAAAGAAGTGTATTGATACAAAGAAGAAAGACAATTCATTTTATCAAAAACAGCAACGAGCGCAGAACGAAAAGAGGTCACCATGGAAGGGATGGGTCATAAACAGTCTGTCCAGCCACTGTCCTCACAGTGAGGACACGTACGGTGTGTGTGAGGGTCTCTCAGACCTGGGGACTGTTCTAATAAAATACAATTACATTTAACATATAATATGTTAAATATAATACACTTCAACTGTCCTCACAGTGAGGACGTGGACAGTTCAGGAGGTTCTCAGACCTGGGACTGTTCTAAGATCCTGAATACACATCCTGTACTTCTCATGATTTCATGTACATACCTAGAACCATGAGACAGAACGATAATTAGAAATACACTGACACAGTATTGAATAATGGGGCCGATACTGAAAAATGAACTGGATTGGATATCGGTCACATGATATCGGTACAGCCGATATCCTTATTGGGCTTTAATTGGATGTAATAAGATGATTTACACATCGTCTCATAATGTTTGAACTTTTATGATTTAAAGGAGAAATAACAGTGACATTTACACAATTTGAACTCTGGGGAATAAGTGAACTGTGTTTTAAGAACACACTGGTATCCCTACACTGGTATTGAGTATCGGCAGATACTTAAGTCAAAATATCAATCAAAATATTGATATCGTTATCAGAACTGAAAAAGCTGGATGGGTGCAGTTTTTATAATAATGTTCATAAAATTAATACAATCCACAAGGTACAAACTTCAGAACTATTATATAAATATTCTAATGCATTTTAACAGCTGTGGTTCGAATACGTCCCATATCAATATTATCGTAATGTTTTTTTCTAATACCACAGAAGTGTTGGTTTACAGTTCCCAGGCCAGGGCTCTTTAGTAGATCAATATTTGGTAGAACATTAGAACACAGAACATTCTACATGTTCTATTGTGTATATAATAAATCAGGTTTTGGGTCATTCAAAGGTTCAAATGGGTCAAATGTAATTGGGTCTGGCTGGAGAGGCTTAAAAAATGAAACTTGGAATAAAAGTGATGTGACGGTGATTAGTGACATTAGTGAGATATTTTCCACAACAGTGAACATCAGGCATCAGAGCTCCATTCACTACAGCAGCTCTGTAGATCCACACACTCAAAACACAGGCCTAACCCTCCACGTAAGCCCAAAAACACAGCTCCTTCTCACTTCTCCAGCCTCACGCCTTTGTTTTGGGACCTCCCGTTGTGGGCACTGATCTGAGGTCAGCTGGAACGCCTCAGGGTGGGAGCGAGGAAAAGGAGAGGAAAGGAGGAGAAGAGGAGAGGAGGATGAGGAGAGCAAGAGAAAGAGCTGTGTTTGGACTTTATGGACAACAGCAGACTCTCTACCTTCTGCCCACAATAAGAGAACTCAAAACCAGGTCTTTGAAGCAGCTCCAGGACCAGGCTGAGGTACTGGCTTTGCTTTAGGCCTTCTGAGCATCCTACTCTGTCGTCACGGTGACACTTTAAGCCTGTCTCCTCCTCAGCTTTACCTGATCAAAACAAAGTGCAAATAAAGCGTGGCATTGATTTTGATCCGCTAAAGATGAATGCAACGCACCTTTCCACAATGCGTCTGCTCAAATTTACGGGCACAAAAATGCTGAAGCACTTACACAACGGAAAAGGAAAAAGGAGGGCAGATTTAATTTCAGAATTGGCACGCGCTGCTCATTTCTGCACATGAAAGCTTGCAAATGAGAAAGCCTGGACTCCTGCCTGGGCCCGAGATCTACACTTATGAATAATGCTCCTCTCACTCCTCAACGCTCTTCTACTGAGGTGGATTAGCTCAGCACCTGCACAGCCCCCCACAGAGGGGCCCCCTGGACCCCCACCGGGACCCCCGCCCTCTGCACACAGCTCTGTCACATCTGACTCCGCCCCCTCTGGCCCCTGTGATTTACACATGGCACTAATCAGGAAATGGCTCTTGTGCAAATGAAAAGGCATAGATCTGTGCGGTAACAGGGCAGATATGATTCCAGCTCCATTATTCACTTCTGAATATGCAAAAGAACATCAATGTTTAACGCTGGCACCCGCAGATAAAACCTCGGGTCAATGGGGCAAACGCAGAGCACAGAGACTGGGTCAAGAGCTCGGGAGCTTTCTGTTTAAATCTGAGTTAAAGCAACACCGTGTAACTTGTCTCCAGTTCGATTCCATGGAAATAGAAAGTTAAAACCACACTTGAGAACATTCTCCATGGAGACAGATGATTTAATGCCATACTGTGGAATATAATAGTCAAAGGACTGACATTTCCATGGAGACAAGCAGGGTCTTCTCCCACGCCATGTAAGAGTCAGGTTTGTGGAGGTGCAAGCCCACTCACAGTAAGGCTACACATTCAAAATCCAAAAACATGTTTTATTTGAGTGTATTTTTGGCTAAAAGGTTCCACAGTGGGGCTTTAAATATGAAGAGAGCTTCTGGCGTGTCTGATGTGAACATTAGGCAGATTACAGACCGGACACGACTCACTCCTCTGAGCTCTGAGTCTCCCAGAGACACAAGACAACAAGACAATGACTGCGCCTGGCACACACACACACACCCACACACACACCTACACACACACACACACACACACACACACACACACGCACGCACGCACGCACGCACGCACACACACACACACACACACACACTCGTCCACTCTCTGAGTTCATCAGGCAAATCACTTGAGCAAATGAGAATGAATAGAGCCTTACCTGTTCCATTGGCTGTGTTTGCTATAGAAGAAAGGACACACAGCTAAGCAGCTTTGAGATACAAGTGCACACAAACACATGTACCGCTCACTGTACACTCTTTAAAGGTCTTTAAGGGTCTTTAAAAGTCTTTAAGGGTCTTTAAAGGTCTTTAAGGGTCTTTAAAGGTCTTTAAAGGTCTTTAAGGGTCTTTAAAAGTCTTTAAGGGTCTTTAAAGGTCTTTAAAGGGGCACTCACCACTGGAGCAGTCCAGACCTCCCCAGCCCGGCTCACACTGACACGAGTCCGGAGACACACAACGGCCGTGAACGCACTCCTCCGAACACAGAGCTACAACAAAACACAACACAACAAAACAGATACTTTAATGAGAGTCCAGTAGACTTAAAACACACATATCACACTGTTTCATTCACACACCCTGCACATTTAGCACGACTTCTTCTCTCAAACTGAAACCATTCTGTTCCACCTTGTGATGTCATCATGTGGTGATACAGGAAGTGCTCCACTGTGTTTTTAAACTCCACACACCTTCACTAGAATCATTTGGATCATTTCAGTCCTGGAATTGCCGATCTCCACTGAACTAAAGGTAAAAGGAGCTGTTCACTTGAAAACTACCACTTGATGACATCACAAGGTGGAACACAGCGTTTGGAGCTTTGGAGATGTAGACAGACTAATAATAAAGAGTTCCTCAAACATGTGAATGAAACAAACACTCCAGCTCAGGACTTGAAGCTCACAAGTGTCAGTTTTACATAATATACAGTAGGACCTTTAATCTGTTCGAGTCATTTCTTGGACCACTTCTTCCATTATAATGTTATTTTGAAGTAAAAGTCGACTTTTTGAAGACATTTTGTGCTTCTCAACCTCCTCTGCTTCTCGGATGTTCAGAGCCATTAAGGTCACAAACTGTTTTTGGGTCAACTGAGAAGGAAAAGAAAAAGAAGCTCTCCAGAAGATTGTGGTTAGATTTCAGATATTTTTTCCAGTTTTCAGTGCAAATAGTGGGGATTATGCATTGTTGTTTATGGATGCTTTTGGTGCAGTCCCTGTGCTCTGAGCCTGAAAGCTTCTTGTGTTCATGCCTCGCACTTGTTTGAAAATGTAGAAAAGGATTAGTGCAGTAAAGCTTTCACCAGTGTAATAAAGCCAAGATTTACACCACAGACTTTTGGAGGTGAACTGAACGCTGGGATGTGGCTGGCACCAAGATGGAGATGTGTAATTAGTCAACTTTACTTAAACACACAGAATAAAACACAATTTATAACAAGAATCAGGGAGAGAACAATATGCAAATCTGACTGTACGATCTCGTTATGGTATTAAGTTCTTGGTTCAATATTTAAAGGTCAATATTACAGTATATTCTCTGTTCAAATGCCGTTTCCTCGTCACAAACACCTGGAGTTGTGTTTGTTTCATTCACATGTTTGAGGAACTCTTTATTATTAGTCTGTCTACATCTCCAAAGCTCCAAACGCTCTGTTCCACCTTGTGATGTCATCAAGTGGTAGTTTTCAAGTGAACAGTTCCTTTTACCTTTAGTTCAGTAGAGATCGGCAATTCCAGGACTGAAATGATCCAAATGATTCTAGTGAAGGTGTGTGGAGTTTAAAAACACAGTGGAGCACTTCCTGTATTACCACATGATGACATCACAAGGTGTAATAAAGAAGAGCTCAGCCTTAATCTGCAGGTTTTGTGTTTTAAACATGTGTGAATGAAACAAAACACAACTCCAGGTGTTTGTGATGAGGAAACGACATTAGAACAGAGAACAGTGTGAGATGAGCTCTTTAAATGAACATGAGGAGTTTCTCTTGGTCTTCACACAGATTTCTTCTCAATGATCCCAGTTCCTTCTGAGTCTTTGTGAGTCTCTGAAACAGGCTGGAGTCAGGTCCTGTGTCTGTTATATGAGCACAACACTGGATATAAGATCACTAATACCTGATAAAAATACCAAAACACTGGAAATGAAAAAGGTTTCTGATGGGACTTTCTACGGAGATGAAATGGAACATTTCTCCAGTCAGTGTTCCTCTATCCTCTGTTTTTGTGTGATTTTTCCAAAGGTTAACTCTAATAAAATGCAGTGTCCTTTTGGAGACGAGAGGAGCAAAGGATCATGGTCCGTACTCACTCTTTCACACACTGCTGCATAAAACACTATTTTAGGCCCAGGAAAAGTTCATATAAATATTACAGTCATTTCATACGCCACACTACTGTTTCATTCACAGTTTTACAAAAATATAAAACCACAGACGTCAAACGCACTGAAACTCTGGATAAAAGTGGATTAACTCATGACTGTGAAAAAAGTCGCTCTGCTTTGATATTTATGTAGCTTTGTAAACTGTTGAACTCTGTTCCACCTTGTGATGTCATGATGTGGTGATACAGGAAGTGCTCCACTGTGTTTTTAAACTCCACACACCTTCACTAGAATCATTTGGATCATTTCAGTCCTGGAATTGCCGATCTCTACTGAACTAAAGGTAAAAGGAGCTGTTCACTTGAAAACTGCCACTTGATGACATCACAAGGTGGAACAGAGCGTTTGGAGCTTTGGAGATGTAGACAGACTAATAATAAAGAGTTCCTCAAACATGTGAATGAAACAAACACAACTGTTTTTTAATATAATGCTCCTTGAGTCTGTTGATAAAACAGAAGTTGTGATGGAGCCGTTTGGTGAAGGTGTTTCCTCACAGAGTCTTTGGCCCTGAGTTCAGACCCACAGGCTGTAAATCGTCTCATTTGCTGTGGTGCTGTTTTGTCAGAAGCAGCCGCTCCGACACAGACCAGCGCCGCATTTCCTGATCATTCATATTGAGCAACAGCCCGGCCCATTGATTGAACGGCATTAGTATTCCACGGAGCGTCTTCACGAGCTGGAGTTGGGTTCTGTGGATAATAAAGTGACCTACATGGAGTTTTGTGCCACTGTGCCAGGTTTGTGAAGCAGGACGGGCAGCAGCAGCAGCACAGGCGCTTAGCATGAATAAATCTGAGGCTCCAAGGTCACGGGGCCAGAGACAGAGATCTTATTGGACAAAGATGGAGACACCAGGAGGGAGACAGGGGCCTGATGGGAATCACAGTTCCACCAACACAGACAGTCCAAGGGCGGCCAGCCACAGCCTTAACTGATCACTGCCCATCCACCGGACACAGCAGCTAATTCTGTAATCTGAGCAACCAATACAATACTGATATATATATATATATATATATATATATATATATATATATATATATATATATATATATATATATATATATATATATACACACACACACACACACACACACACACACACACACACAAAACAAAGTGAAAAACAAATGCAAAAGTCTCATTTGTCTAATATAAAACGACTACAGATACTTAGACGCAGACATCATGCTGGGGGTGTTCTGTGTATGTGTATTGGTGGAATGTTCACCAGTTACCATGGTGACACAGTGCACACATTAAGAAACTGTCAAATAAATTTTAAGATTGTCTGAAAGCTACAAAATTTATTTAAACAACATATTTCCATGTTCGAACATTCATGGTCCTGTTTATGAGTTTGATTTGACAATAAAGGTGAGAGCGACTCACTGAAAAACTGTTGGCTAATGCTAATGCTAATGCTAATGCTAGCTTGTGACTGTAATATTATTTGAGAGGGACATGTTTAACACCACAGATCAGCTCACCTGATGGAGTTCAGATAAGTCAGGTCTTTATGTTCAGTCTGTGTTCAAATAAAACTCAGATTTAAGTCTAACAAAGTCTCAGACAGAGCAGTGCCTACAGTTAGCATCACACCCCTGGGGAATGTTGAAGACATCAGCTGCAGTGGATGAGCATAATTTAAATGATTGCCCCATTGAACGTGCCTCCATAAGACCTGGACTCAGATGTGGCGGGCTGTTTGTCATCTCGCTCTTCTCATTGTCTAATTATTCGGTGTCTCGTCAGCGCGGCTCCGGCTCTGATCCACATTAATGAGCTCTTGAGTTCTTGCACTGGGGTCTGCATTAATGTGCTGACCTCTGATCTGTCTTCAGTCATTACATTCAGAGCGTCACTGCACAGGCTCATGTCAGTCCATGAGCTTGATCGGTGTGGGGCAACGGGCCGTCAGAACTACAGGAGACGAAGCTCTGACTCCGACTCTCCTCTGTGACTCTTCTGACACAAGTTTTAGACAAGACAAAAAACAAATCACCTTTTTTTTCCTCATATTAGTCGATCTTTTTGACAACGTCGATATAAATGTCCTAAACCACATACAGTAGACCTGCCATGTCATTTGATGCTTTTGGTGACCGAGGTTTGGCTGTAGACCTTTCAATTAAAAACACCCCCAACGTAGCATTCACAATTAGAATTTAAATCAGACCTATTCAGCAAACTGTTCTCCTCAGATGTTTCTCCAAACTGTTCTCCTCAGATGTTTCTCCAAACTGTTCTCCTCAGATGTTTCTCCATGTTCTAGTCGTTTCTTCTCTGACCCTCTGAAGTTGGATTTGGACTGATTCATGTTTGAGGAATCTTTAATCTCTTATTTTCAAGACGACAATTTGTCGATGTCCCCCGTTTTCAGCTCCACCTGTACACGCCCACTGTGACAGGCCCACTGTGACACTCCCACTGTGACAGGCCCACTGTGACACTCCCACTGTGACAGGCCCACTGTGACACTCCCACTGTGACACTGTGACACGCCCACTGTGACACTCCCACTGTGACACTGTGACACTCCCACTGTGACACTCCCACTGTGACATGCCCACTGTGACGTCACTTCCTTCTCCAGTTCGATGTTCTTCATGGTGACACTCGTAGGTTTGGGCAGCGTCGCGTCGTCGTTTTGGTCCAAATGTAAAATAAAAACGCTCTGCTCTAGTGCAGCTGTCCACAGGAGGGATCACAGCCTGGTCTAGTCCTGGTTTAGTCCTGGTTTAGTCCTGGTTTAGTCCTGGTTCAGTCCTGGTTTAGTCCTGGTTTAGTCCTGGTTTAGTCCTGGTTTAGTCCTGGTTTGGTTCAGCTCCATTGGACTCCACAGTTTTCTAACGCTGAAGTCAGAGCTCTTGTTCCTTTATGAAGTGGTTTTTGATCAGTATTAATTTAAAATGTCACAGTTGGAACAGAACGATCCACAGGGGTCAGAGGTTAAAACTGTAGAGAACACACAGACACTTTAAGTCTTCTATAAATAAAATGTGATTTTATTTGCAGAGCCTGACATAACTCCAGGAGACAAACCACGACTCTTGTGTGTGATTTTTCCTGACACACACTCTGGACTCCGCACACATCTGTTCCTCTCAGAATTCTTCCCAAAACGACGGCGGTCTCAGAATGATCCAAGTTTCCGATGAGGAAAAGTTTGATGATCTTGGAGAAGATGAGATCTGGGCAGAAAAGGGACTCGCCGCCTTTGATTTCTTTTTCATTTTTTAGCTTTGTTGGGTTTTTAAGTGCTTCAAAGATTTTTTAAAATAAATGATTCTGTGTTGGGGCAGGAGCGTGAGGAGAAGTCATGTAGAATCACATTCCAGCTCCGCTCTAATGCTCCACAAATGTCATAAATTGAATCGTGCCATAAACTGAGCTGTCAGGTCTAAAAACCACTGTTCCTCCACTAAAACTCCTTTATCAGACTCTGAGAGAATATTAAAAGTATTAACACAGGCTGACAATCCCCAATTAGCTCCATTGTTCCGAGCGCTGATAACACCACGGCGTAATGAGCCAGATTAGCCTTTTATCTCGATAAAAGAACCCATTTTCCAACAGATTCTTTAGACGTGAGTTAAGAAGCGATTCATGAATTTCAATTAATATGAAAGACCTACCTCCCACTTTATTATGCCATCCCTTCAGTACACCGGTCCAGACCTCAAGAGAAGCCTGCCCATATTCCAAACTTCATTTCCATATTTTTTCAGGTGGTTTTAAAGGGCTCTGGTGCATTTGCATGTCCCTCTTCGCGCTGATCAGAATTTGCTGATTGAAAACTCCGAGGCAGTGACATTGAGTTTGTCTCCTCTCTCTTTGAATCCTGCCGACTCATTGATTACAGGTAGTCGATGTAGTGCCTTCGTCAGCAGATCTCCTCATCCTCCATCCGTCCACTGCAATTAGACCGAGCGTCGCCAGGAGCTCACCATCTTCTGAATTATCTTTGAATCTCCAGTTTAGCGTTTTTGCCGGAGGTGCGTTTCTGCGAGTAGCTACGGGACTCTCCCGCTGCTTTGTGGAGTGTAACGGAGGGATGATTGAGGGATGATCTATGTTTTCAGTGTTTGGGCCCTTACCAAGCTCCTGTGGCCCCGCTGACCCCTGACCCCTCGGACCATCATGCCCCGGGCTCCTCTCTGTTTAACAAACCTCAGATACACTGGCCCCTGCCCTCTCCAGGCCCTGACCACAGCCAGAGCAGCAGAAACCGCACAGGAAGCAGCTTTGTTTGAGACAGAATCGTGTACTGATACTTGAGAGCTCCTTCAGTCGCAGCTTTTGTTCTAAAGGAAAAATATACGTTTTCAGCGCGTTATTTTGACACTGTAATATTATTCTATACAATTTTGCTCTTGTATTATTAAAGGTTCATGGTTCACTGTAAATAACTACATTTATTCATTCAGTCAGCCAGTGTTTAAGGACCCATACGACACTATTCTGATCTGTGTTATAAGGTTGTTTCCTCATCAAGAGATTAAAAATTCCAGGACTGAAATGATCCAAATGATTAAAGTGAAGTTTAGTGGAGTTTAAAAACTGTTTGAGAGAAGAATGCTCTAAACCTAAATCTGCAGGGTTTGTGTAGAAGATAATTTGTTCCATCAGATTTTGAATTTTAAATGCCACTGAATTTCTTATTTTGAATTTTTTAACTCTGAAAAAACATGTCTGAATAATTTTTATTCTGAATGCCAGTTAATGAGATTATATGTGTACATTTAAAAGTGTTTAAAATGCAATATAAAAAAAATAACATGTTAAATATTCAGCACAAATATTTCAGTCAAAATTCAGCGTGTAAAATTTGCAGTGACAAAATTCAGAGCAAAGATCCAAGACGCCAAGGCAGAACCAATCGATCCTGTGTGATCCGATCGAACTTAGTAACAAACAGGAAATGGTGCAGTGAAGCGATCTGATTGGTCAGAATTGGTCTCATCAAAACCTCATCTCTTTTATTTGTTAAGTGTAAACCCCGCCCACAGATGAGAACCATTAGGAAACAGCCTCTGTCCTCCTCACTCACACAGGATCGATTGCTTCTGCCTTGGCGTCTTGGATCTTTGCTGTGAATTTTACACTCTGAATTTTGACTGTTGAATTTGAGGATTAAAAATATACGTACTGAATATTTAAAAGGTGAAATTTTTGATGAATTTGAAACATATTGAAAAAGTATACTTAAAATTTCATCCCGACATTCAGCAGATTTAAAATTCAAAATCTGATCGAACAAATGATTTTCCATAGTAGGTGTGTGAACGAAAATAAAACACAACTCCAGGTCTGTGATGAGGAAAGATCAGAAAATAGTGTAACATGGGCCTTTAATTCCCAAAATTATACCAATATTTAAAAATGTCTAAAGAGTTGCACATCTTCATTGTATTAAAAAATATCAGACGCACACACAGCTTTTGTATTTGGCAACAAACGAAGAAAACACTAATGCATTTCGGCATGAAGCCTTCCTCAGAGCTGACTCATCTCTCTGAAACTCATGAATAAAACTCTCTGAAACTCATGAATAAGCTCAATAATCAAATCAAACGCAGTCAAATGTAGGTGGTTATTGGCAGGGCATCTGGTGTAAATACATTTCCAAATGACAGACTGAATACTTCTGTTTCTTATGTCTGTCCATTTCTTCTGTTGCTCCACAGTGTTTTTCTGTCTGGACTTGAACACTGGAGTTTGTGGACGGTTCTGTGGCGGCTGTGGAGTCAGGGGAGCGGCTGAAAAGGTCAGAAACAACAACTGACCAAGGGCCTCTTTTCAAGAAACATAAGTTTATATAATGCACCAGTCCCCAACCGCGACACAGACTGAGCTCCACCAACAGGGAGCCAAAAGAGTCTGCTGCATCCACACAACAAATCCCCTCACAAAAACAGCTCTTTCTAGAGTTAGAGCTGGCAGCCAAAAAAGTAACCACATTTTTTTTTTCAATCACAGTTTTCAGTTTAATTTTACTTTTTATATAAAAAACTGACCTTTCACAATAAAAGAGTCAAATTTCCTGCACCAAAGTCAGAATCACATGTTTTTTACTGACAGGATTCACTGTAGAGCTGTAGATTAAACAGACCCCAGCGTATCCATGACGATTTTAAATTATTATATTAACCCTGAAGCTCTGATCTGCTCCAATCATCCAGCGCTGAGCAGCCGACCTGTGGCCTGAAGCTAAAATCCTGATCTTGTGTATTTGTGTTTTGTTTTGTGCTGCAGGCGTCATACTGTCTGTGTGCACTTTATTATGTAAATGAATTCACATTCATTCATATTAAAGAATCATTTTTGATGCATTCATAAAAAGGATATAACTGAACAAATCATACTGATACTTTGCAGTGACGTCACTCTGGGGGTGTTCTACGTGTATCTCTATGGTGGAAAGTTCAGCAGTTGAGACACAGTGCACACATTAGCAAACACTGACAAAAAAGTTTTAAGATCGTCTGAAAAGTCTTGAAAAAATACAAAAGTGATTTAAAGAGCACATTTTCCTTTCCCTGTGATCAGAGCGTTCATGGTCTTGTTCAGGGTTTGATTTGACACTAAAAGTTGAGAGTCTCACTGAAAAACTGTTGGCTAATGCTAATGCTAATGCTAATGCTAATGCTAATGCTAGCTGTCATGTTCTTTAGAGGGACTTGTTTAACAGCTCAGATCAGCTCACCTGATGTAGTTCAGATAAGTCAGGTCTTTCTGGTCAGATTGTGTTAAAGCAAGGCTCAGATTAAAGTTTAACAGAGCTCCAGACACAGCATGCCTACAGTTAGCATCACACCCTCAGGAAACGTTGAGGACATCAGCTGCAAAGTATCAATATTTAATTATGAACTAAAGTACATAAAACTCTGCTGTTGCCTTATCCTGCTCCTACAGGAAGTTAAAACGATCAGCAGATACAGAGACGTTCTATAAATATGCGAGTTTTTCATAAATTATCCAGAGACACATTTTATCGATCGTCTTTTCCAATGTTTACGACTGAAAGTTACACACTGGGTTCATCTGGGGTCCGCTGCTCACTTAATGCACAGGAGAAAAATCACACTCAAACTCTTTTTTGAATTATTAACCACTGAGGTCCTTCACGTTAACGAGGGTCCTGTGCTAACGATGTACAGGGGGTATACGTTACACGAAGCACACAAGTGTCCAGAAACAGACGAAGAAGAGTTCATTTAAAGTCGATTTACTCTATAATGCCCCCTTTTGTCACTCCATGCAAAATAGCCCGGGGACCAAGATCTCTTAATCCTGAGTGAGAGTGGACAGATTACAGAGACTGGAGGAGTGTGTGACCACAGCACAAAACACAAGTGCCCCCTCTGCCCCCATCAGCCCCCCAAGACTCCATCAACCCCCCCATCAGCCCCCCGACCCTCTCCACCCACAGGGGCACGCCAGGTGAGCCTCCACTCACAGTAACACAGGCTCTGACTGCTGCACAATCAACAGCGCCAGAGTAAATGTGCAGTTTCATGGACAACAAAATAACAGTGTGCCATAAAGGTCCTGAGTGGATTCCTCTGAGCTTTAAACTATAACTAACTCCTCACAAACGGAGCTGGAGTTGTTTTGTTTCATTCACATGTTTGAGGAACTCTTTATTATTAGTCTGTCTACATCTCCAAAGCTCCAAACGCTCTGTTCCACCTTGTGATGTCATCAAGTGGTAGTTTTCAAGTGAACAGCTCCTTTTACCTTTAGTTCAGTCGAGATCGACAATTCCAGGACTGAAATGATCCAAATGATTCTAGTGAAGGTGTGTGGAGTTTAAAAATACAGTGGAGCACTTCCTGTATCACCACATGATGACATCACAAGGTGGAACAGAGTGTTTTCAGTTTGAGAGAAGAACTCGTGTTAAATCTGCAGGTTTGTGTGTTAAACATGTGAATGAAACAAACACAACTCCAGGTGTTTGTGACGAGGAAACGACATGTAAATATAGAGGTATGAAATAGGGTGACTTTTCATGATTTCCCTTATTTAAGTTTGCATGTTCTCCCTGTGTTCTCCCTGTGTCTGTGTGCATGTTTCTATCTAGTGAATTTCTCCTCTGTGAGATCAATAAAGTCTTATCTTATCTTATCTTATCTCTTAATCTGGGTTGCCACAGTAAACCAGGTATAGTTTTTGTTTTGGATTTGTATCGGATGCCCCTCCTGTGTACCAAAAGTAGAACTATGACTTTATACCTGTTTGAAAGACGACCAAACCTCTCCACACACCTCTACACTGTCCAATTTTGAGAGATCTGTATAGAATAAAGTGAACGATATGCCCAATATTCACTACTGTTTACTATAGTATATAATTCTGCATATAGCCCCCTCTACTGGTACGGCAGGTTTTGTAATTGTTCATATTTGCCCCTTGTTCCAGTGGCTGCCAGGTGCCCTCATCGTGCCGCTCTTATCCAACAGTCTGACTCCCTTGGCTCCAAATACTACATTCTGTCACTGGGTCCATTTACTTGGCCAGTAACAATCAGATAACCAGAGTAATCAGATAACCAGAGTAATCAGATAACCCCATAAGTGGACAGTTTTTTCTGGTGTGGGTTCATGTTCCCTGAGAGAGATGTGAAGATGGAAACCAGCTGGAGGCAGCGTCGGTGAATCAGGCTTTTTAGAGAAACAAGTTCAAAGACAAAATCATTTTTAAATCACTTTTCAGTCTTTAACATTTGTTATTTTGACTTTGACACATGAGTTTGGACTTTTTTACATAATTTGTCTCGTTAAATCAGGAGGAAATCAGATCACTCTGTGTCGTCCTTTAATCCTTTAGTCGTTTAATCGGTTGGTGGAGTCTTCGTGAGCCTAAATTTGTATTAGTCGACTAATTATTATTTTATTAAAATTTTAAATGTCCCATAATCCTCCGCTCTGTTTTAATGTTGTTTCCTCGTCACAAAGACCTGGAGTTGTGTTTTGTTTCATTCACATGTTTGACACACAAACCTGCAGATTTAACACGAGTTATTCTCTCAAACTGAAAACACTCTGTTCCACCTTGTGATGTCATCATGTGGTGATACAGGAAGTGCTCCACTGTGTTTTTAAACTTCACACACCTTCACTAGAATCATTTGGATCATTTCAGACCTGGAATTTTCTCTACATGGACATTACTCACATCACATCTTGACATTTCATAATCTGATTATTACAGAAATCAGATTATGATCAGATTTTTGGTGCCACGTCGTAATCACCACAGAATATACAGTATATTATATTAGAATATACTGTATATTATATTAGAATATACTGTATATTAGGAGTATATGTTGGTGTACATTAAACTTAATTGTCCCTTTCGCAGTAAAATTATGGCTCCGCCTCCAGAGTACAGAGACTGTAACTCCTTCACTGATCTGTTCATTCTCTGCTCATGATCACAAAACAGGATCCTGTAGGACCCTAACCCTGTGAGGAGACCCTAATCCTGTGAGGAGACCCCAACCTTGTGAGGAGACCCTGTGAGGAGACCCCAACCCTCTGAGGAGACCCTGTGAGGAGACCCCAACCCTGTGAGGAGCCCCTAACCCCGTGAGGAGACCCTAACCCTGTGAGGAGACCCTGTGAGGAGCCCCTAACCCTGTGAGGAGACCCTGTGAGGAGCCTTTAACCCTGTGAGGAGCCCCTAACCCTGTGAGGAGACCCTGTGAGGAGACCCTGTGAGGAGCCCCTAACCCCGTGAGGAGACCTTAACCCTGTGAGGAGACCCTGTGAGGAGACCCTAACCCTGTGAGGAGACCCTGTGAGGAGCCCCTAACCCTATGAGGAGACCCTGTGAGGAGCCTTTAACCCTGTGAGGAGACCCTGTGAGGAGCCCCTAACCCTGTGAGGAGACCCTGTGAGGAGCCTTTAACCCTGTGAGGAGCCTTTAACCCTGTGAGGAGCCCCTAACCCTCTGAGGAGACCCTGTGAGGAGCCCCTAACCCTGTGAGGAGACCCTGTGAGGAGCCCCTAACCCTGTGAGGAGACCCTGTGAGGAGCCTTTAACCCTGTGAGGAGCCTTTAACCCTGTGAGGAGCCCCTAACCCTGTGAGGAGACCCTGTGAGGAGACCCTAACCCTGTGAGGAGATCCCAACAGCAGATATAATGTAAAATAGTTGCTTTGGATGTCAAATCTGTGGAACAATGATATCACCTGTGTACCATATGATTCTACTAAAATAAACATGCAGTTTAATCTTCCAAACCTGGACATAATGTCATATGTCTGCACTTCTGTGGTTAATTTCAAGTCCATTATGACTCTTGAAGTGTTTTAGCCCAGTTTGAAAAGAGTCTTAAAATAAATCTGATTATAGTTATTAAAGAGATTCATTTTGTCAATACCTCTGATCCAGATTCTGTATAAAGAAGTGGACTAAGGGAGTGTGACGCACCCAGAGTTACAGGGCGAATTTAGAGACCAGTTCCATATTTGGAATGCCGACCGCGAGCGTCATAGCATAGCTTAGCAACGCTGTCAATCAAATGTGCTGCAAACACAAGCAGGAGCAACCTCTGGGAAACAGGACACTTCATCGGTCTGTTTTTAATGTTCATATCTTGATTTACCGACCAAATAGTGAAATAAAAACCCCACGATCATGTAGAGCGGGTTAATAAAGAACATTTTAAGACCAAAATGAGGAGTCGACAGCGGCAGTTACAAAGAGAGGGGCCACGGTATTTCAATAGAAAAAGAATTGGAACCAGAGTCGATGGAGCCAAAATGGCGCCCATGCTCAGTTCCTGTTGGAATTGGTAGCTAGAAGGTTAGCTATGCTCATTAATATATACAGTCCTGTGTCATTATGATGTAACTTCTGTTTATTTGATTTCTTTATTTGAATTAAAACAATGCATTAATGAGTGTGTGCGCCGCAGCTTTAGCATAAATGTACTGGAGTTATCGCCATGGCAACAACAGACTCATTACAGGACATTAACCGCACAGACAACAGACATGCGACATCTCACCGGAGACTGTCTGAAGATAACCGCTCCATTCCATCTAGTTTTTTGACGACTGTTTCAATAATATATTAGGTGCAATTCCTTGTTTTAGTCCAACAGGAAGGGCATCTGACATAAACATGCACCAGTCTCAGAAATGGCCGCGCTCTTGAGTGATATTATGAGTTATCTGGTTTATTATACATTCTAAGTTAACTGCCACTCTTCTGTGCAATGGTCCATCTCACACTTGCACTGAGCCAAGAGTTGCACGAGAAATGTGGCAATCCAGGGTTCGTGTTCCCGCGGCCGATTACAGAGAATAAAACATGAACGAGAGAGAATTCTGCAGCCGCCGCGGTGCTCGTTTGGCTAAAACATGAACGAGAGAGAATTCTGCAGCCGCCGCGGCGCTCGTTTGGCTAAAACATTCACTTTGAGAACTAAGAATAGCCCTGACCAGCGATGAAGCCATATTACCAACCGTAGCTTTGTGTACATGCACCAAACGTCTGAGCGTTATCGGATTTCTGCAGTGATCTGATTACTGGGGTGGCAGACGTTTTTGGCTGGAGAAGCTTTGGGGGTGCAGTTCTTCAGTGGGGGGGATCTTCACATTAATTCAAAGGTTTTTATTACAGCCAGCACCATGTTTACGCTGTTTTAAACATGCTTTAATGTAGTTATCCCCAGTAGTGAGTCCTGTAGGGAGTCAGTTTGAACTCTATCTTGCCACTTGAACATGTTTAGTCCAGACTGAATGTCCCGTGAACGTCGCCCGTCTGGGGGCAGGTGCACTCCTCTCTGGGGGCAGGTGCACTCCCCAGCCCCCCCCCCCCCCCCCCCCCCGGCACCGCCCCTGTCTGATGTGATGATATGAAATGTTAAATCAGAAGTGCTGATGTGGTTTTTCTAAGGAACAGAAGCGCCATTTTCCATCCCCACTCTGGTATCGGTTCATATTGAGAATCAGCAGATCGTTCAAGGCAAAGTATCGATATCGGTATCGGAACTGAAAAGGCTGGATTGGTGCATCCCTAGAAACTGTGTCTGCAGAAAAGCGGCAAACTAATGTGGCAAAGAGAAAAGTGAAAACTGAAAGAAAAGGGGAAAGAGTGAAAAATGAGTCTTTGTATTCTGTGTCTTCCAAATGCAACAGTTCCTCTAAAACACTGCTCCACTCACACGTGTCACCAGGTGCTGTTCCTGATCAGATCTGGTGCTGTAAACTCACACTAAACTCACACTGAATTATGGCTGATCTTGTTATTCTAGTTATCTGATGTTTACCGACCATGTAAGTGCGTCCAGTGATGGATTGTGTTTTATATCTGTTCAGTTTCATTTTCAGCCCCGTGGTTCTTCCACTGGGCACACACTGTACACACACTGTACACACACTGTACACACACATCACACTGAACACACACATCACACTGTACACACACTGACCACACACTGTACACACACATCACACTGTGCGTTTATACGGCTCTGTCCTGGGCGTCTCTCTCAGCTCGTTAACTTCTCTCATTGTTATACAACTTCAATTACATTAGTCTGACTGGAGCAGTAAAGGACGACCCGTGTAAAATCGTCCTCTGCTCGTTTTAAGTTTCGCACGGGCACATTTAAAGCTTCTATATGATCTTAACTGACTTTTTACAGCGTTTGGCATCTTAGAACATTGTTTCTTGTTCAAAAACACACCTGGAGTTTTGTGTTTTTATTCCTGCATGTTTGAGTAATGCATATTTAGACTAGACTGCACTCAGAACACTTACTTCCACAGTATGATGTCATCAGGTGCCCCCTCTGTGTTTTTAAAGTCCATTTACCTTCACCAGACTTTAGACTTCATTGTATTGTGTTACGTGTCAGGGCCTTTGTACCAGTGTTTCCACAGACGAGACTACAGACGACTTTTAACAACATTATAGCATGAGTTAAACGTACAAGAATCCGTTTGTGCGTAATAAAGGACCTTTAAAGATTAAACAAAGGAAATAAGTGACATATATTCTCCACAACTTGTACAGGATGAAATAAAGATTGTGTTTGCCGCTGTAGTCAGAACAGATCTGTGCATAAACATGATCTGAGGTGAGTTAAAGGCCAGTGCAAAGGCGTCTGAAGCCTGATCACTGTATAATACGAGACCTTTAAAGGCCCAGCTCCACAAATGGGCCACAGACACACAGACACTTTTCCATTATATAGAGCTGGAGCAGAGCGGGTGCCAAGGCGGAGGCGGGCAGGGGGCACACACTCTGGAACTTTATCTACAAACCACCCCCAGCACCAATCAATGAAGGTGTGCTCCTCTGGTCTGAATGTGGAGCGAGTGTGAAATGTCATGAGAGGAGACGGAGAGAAGAGATGGAGGGAGGAGAGAGGAAGAAGGGAGGAAGGAAAGAGGAAGAGGGTGGAAGGAAAGGAGGGAGGAAGAAGAGAGGATGATGGAGGAAGGAGAGATGATGGAGGATGGAGGAAGGAGAGAGGAAGGAGTGGAGATGGAGGTAGGGAGGCCAGAGGAAGGAGAGAAGAAGAGTGGAGGAGGTATACTCACGGACACAGAGGTCTCCGCTCTCGTAGTATCCGGGGCAACACTGTGAGCGGCGGCGGTACATGGTGCGGACGCCGCGACGGTACGCCGTCTTATAACTGATCCTGAAACACACACAGGGACGTCAGGCTCAAGGGCACAACGTACAGGAGGTAAAGAAGGAGCAGGAGGAGCAGGAGGTAGAGAAGGAGTTATAGAAGGAGCAGGAAAGGCAAATGCCACAGTTTGTTTTTCCTTGTGTGGTCACCGCGGCAACATGCAGCTGTGGAACCTTTATGCTAAAGTGACTGGAGGCAGACCTGAGCCTCTGTAAATGTAAAGTATATTTAAATAAAGTGTGTGTGGAATCAAACCTGTTGTAAATATAAATGAGTTTTACACAAATCACACTGATGACATCACACTGGTGACATCACACTGATGACGTCACACTGATGACATCACATTGGTGACGTCACACTGATGACATCACACTGATGACGTCACACTGGTGACATCATACTGATGATGTCACACTGGTGACATCACACTGATGACGTCACACTGGGAGAATTCTATCTAAAAGTTCGGCACAGTTTACACAAGAAACACATTTTTCACACCTTGTTTTCTTATTTTTTTATTTGTCAAATCATATTTTTTGTGCTTATTCGAGGAGTTTTGGCTCAGTGTACATCAGGGTTGCTAGGTAACTAGGTAGTTATGGAATTCTCTAGTGTGATGTCATGATTTTCAACCAGGAAGTAACATTTCAAAACAAGAAAAATGGTCAAATTGGGGAAAAAATTAGAAATTTTTTTAATAAAGTCTTAAATTGATGTGATCTGATGTTTTAGTGACATGACTACAGTCTAATCTGTCACTGTCACTTTAATGTGTTTAAAGTTCTGTTTCATTTTTCAGAAGATAAATGATTTTGTGAGACTGAGACTGAGTAAATCTGCAGGGCCAAACGTTATAATTGACTTTTTTTCATTCTGGTAAAAAAAAAAGATGATTAAAAATGGACGCCTCAGAGACTTTATGATCAGCGACTGCTTCACACTGGTCAGAGACATCACTTTGTACAGGCTGTGATTAGTTGTTAATTAACTGGCCATTCGTTATCAATATACAAAATACAGCTGTGTGCAGGTCTGCTGGGGCCCCAGAGGTTCTGCTGGAGTCACCTGTGGATCCAGAGTCGCTGTTTAGGTCACAGTCATTTTGAACTGGTGATTTTTCATTTAAGTTTAGATGTCCAGGACCAGGCAAACGTCTGGACACAATATTTCATGTCTGTTTCTTTATTTCCACGATTCTTCACTCTGTAGATTCACACTGAAGCATCAACACTATGAATGACACTTGTGAATGAGAAACAAAAAATAAACTCAAAGTAACTCCAAACTTTTAGATTTTTAAAAACAGCCTTTACCCTTTGCTTTGGTCACTGGTTTGTGCTTTGGGCATTTCATGACCCTGAGGTCATCCTGAAGCTCATTGAGAGAAGGACAAGGGTTTGAACTGTGCACCATGCAAAGGGTCTGAATATAAAAATATATTTAAATCAGTTATTTTACTTCAAACAAATATCTGAGGTCTGAGGTAGAAAGTAAAAATATAAGA